>JALJCO010006990.1:0-78303 GCA_023101725.1 Atherinomorus stipes | reverse complement strand
AGACAGAAATTAAAATGGTAAACTTCAGCTTTTAGCTTTTTAGCTTTTAAAATGTATTTAATTGTATTTTAACTTTTAAAAGAAAGTAGAAAAAGAAAAAAAAAAAAGATCCCTGGCCAAAACTGAGCCGACCTAAAGTTTAAGACCACCATTTTAAATACTTCAACTATTAAACTGGCTGTTTTCTTATTAAGAGTGACGACATGTTCCAGTACTTTTTAAATGCTTCTGTCCACATTTTTCACTAAGAGATATTAATATCTGACTAGGGGTGGGGAAAAATGTGGATACACTGAAATCTCCTAATATTTTCATACGCTGATATAATATTGACATGAAAACGCAGTATCGATCTAATTTCCTAACAAAATCTTGCGAGATTTCATTGTTTTGTTACGAAATCTCGCGGGATTTTATGAAATTTAACAAGTTTTGTCGTGTCCATCAGCAAAATCGGGTGTATCAGAAAATTGGCCTTTACTAAAGTTCTGCTTTGCTTCTAATGCAAACTGCGATAAATGTGTTCAAATTTTTAACACGTCAATTTTCTCCTCATTGGTCAATCGTAATTAATGTGTTACAGTCCCACCCCAGTTTCATATTGTTTTTTATTCAATTGTAATTTTTTACTGTAAATGTTTACCGGATTTTTAACATTTCAGATACATTTTTTACCTCTAGTTTTACTCTAGTTTTCTACTTTCTACTCACTGCTGCAACTTTAAGGTTGTTTTTTTCTCTTTTATTTATCGGTAGTAGCTTGTTAGAGTCCATGTGGCCCATTCAGGGTCAGAATGGTGCAGCCATTACAGTTCAGTAGTATGGGCTTATTAAAGATGTTTCTGTTTCTGCCGTCCCAGTTTGGGATTGGGACTTTTCAAAGAATTGATGGTGAAAATGGCAGCACTGGAGTGATTACTGCCTGGTTTCTGCAGCTGCAGTGATTAGGAGATCTGCAGTTATAAATGTGTCTAAGTCCGTTCCTGCTTCGCTCAGTCTCGCTACCAGACCTGATGAGTGATGGATCCCTGATGTTAGTCTGCCCTGAAGGTCCTAATCTTCTGGTCACCTGAGAGGATCATTACACCTCCCCCTGCTGAAGTCGTCCTGAGAAAATCTGCAAAGTGTATGACATTTGATCTAAATTACATGTTAACATGAGCCTCGGCTGGGCTTGTCCCCTGCTGCTTGTCTGCAGAGGAATCAGGACTACGTCACGGATGTAAACCTGGAACACGGCTTTGTCTGCAGCGGTCTGGTCCGAGCTGGGCTGAGAAATCGGCATTGTTTCAGAAATAAAGTGGATTATTCTCAGGATTCTGAAGCAGTTACGATGTATCAGACTTCTTCATTCTCGTCAAGTTCTTTTGCTGTCAGCTTGCCATGTTTGGTACATACAGGGTCAAAATTAGGGATTTGACCCAAACAGATTTTTCAGGGCCAATACCAATATTTTCTCATAAGCCGATTGCAAAAACGCAAAAGAATGTATAGCCTATTTTAAATGATAAATTAAAATATTGTACAGCCCTCAGAAAATATATTTCTAGTAGAGCTATTGGCATGAAATTTTTACCAGATGTTGGCAACAACCCAAGTAATGCACACATACAAAGAAAACCTAACATTTACGTCCATAAAATATGTGTAATATTGTGAAGTGACACAGGGAATAAGATACTTTTACTGAAATTTATTTAATACTTGCAAAAACTTCTTCCACACAAACTGCCTTCAAATCTTCAAGGTTCTGGGTCTCTTCTGTGGACTCGGATCTTCAGTTCTCTCCAAAGATTTTCAGTTGGATTCAATTGACTGGTCTATTCTAGCAGCTTTATCTTCTTCTTAAAGCAGGTGAGTGTTTCTTGGCTGTGTGGTGGGATGGTCGTCTTGCTGAAAGATCCAGCCTCTTTTCATCTTCAGCAGCTGCAGATGCAGCAGATTCTGGCTTAGAATGTCTCTCTGCTTTTCTCCATTCATTCTTCCCTCAGTGATATGAAGTCTGCTAGTATCACATGCTGAAAAGCAGCCCCCACCATGATGCTCCCACCTCCAAACTTCACTGTTGCTATGGTGTTTTTGGTGCCATTTCTGCTCCAAACATGTTATGACATCTGCAGAGTTCAGTTCTGGTCTCATCTGACCAGACTATGTTTCCCAGAATTTCATGGGTTTGTCCAGATGTTGTGTTGCAAACTTCAAACCAGCATCAACCTGCTTCTTCTTCAGAAATGGAGTCTTGCGTGGTGTGCGTGCATGAAGGCCATGGCGGTTGAGTGCATTCCTTCTTGTTTTCTCTGAAACAACTGTAGCTGCTGGTTCCAGGTCTTTCTGAAGCTCTCCACGAGTGGTCCTGGGCTGTTGGAGAACCTTTCTGATGATTGTTCTGACTCCTCTGTCTGAAATCTTGTGAGGAGCATCTCGCCGTGGCCGCTTTATGACCATGCCGTGTTCTTTCCACATCCGGATGATGGTCCCAATGGTGCTCACTGGAACTTTCAGAAGTTTAGAAATGCACCTGGAACCAATGCCTTCAGTGTGTTTGCAATGATAAGGTTGCGTAGGTCTTTAGACAGCTCTTTGCTTTTACCCATCATGCAATGCTTCGTCTGACACCTTGGTGATGAGAAACCTTTTTAAAGGCATCAATCAAATACTAACAGACTCCAGCTGCTTTCTTGGCTTTCCGTATCTTTTTGTCTCCATTTCTTCGTGTTCAACACTTATTCCCTGTGTCATTTCACCATCTTACTCATAACTTCATTTATGGACATAAATGTTAGGTTTTCTTTGCATGTGTGCATTACTTGGGTTGTTGCCGACATCTGGTAAAAATTTCATGTCAACAGGTCTACTAGAAATATATTTTCTGAGAAAAATGTTGACGTGTTTAACACTTTTTTCCCTCCGCTGTATATTCTTTTTTAATCATATATTTATTACAAGTTTAAGTTTTACGTTTTCTCTCTGTAGGTGTGTTGTCGCCCACGTTAACGTAACATTCACCCTCCTAACCCGCCTGAGGTCACCCAGCGCCGGACCGCAGCAGCAGCACCATGCTGAGCCAGGACTTCCTCCAGAGGCTGAAGCTGCCTCATCTGGACGATATCAGCCAGTTCATCAGGACCGCCTCCACCCCCGTGTTGGTCAGCATGGGGGCGGTGGCTGCAGCTACGACCTACTACCTGGCAACACGGCCCAAGGCTCTCCTCCCCATCTGCGACCTGGACATGCAGTCTGTGGAGGTCCCGGTGAGTTCAGGTGCAGCTCTGTGAAGGATTAACCACGTCTAACTGTGCCGTTACTCATTAAATGAAAGAATGAAGTCACCTCTGGCCGACGCGACTTTAAGAGGATTTCATTGTGTTTAGAAAATATAAACAGAAAATTTAGTTTGTCCTCATGAGACCGTTTCCACGTTCAGTGGTGAGCACTGATGGCTGCAGGGGAAGAGTGGTGGAGATCAGTT
The DNA here is from genome assembly GCA_023101725.1 of Atherinomorus stipes. NCBI lineage: Eukaryota > Metazoa > Chordata > Actinopteri > Atheriniformes > Atherinidae > Atherinomorus > Atherinomorus stipes. The sequence goes on along the minus strand of JALJCO010006990.1, from coordinate 74,834 downwards.
CAGGGTCGTTTATAAAGAGAAGACATTCAGTAAGCAGCTGGTGTTTCCTCACATGATGCACACTTGGATAATTTCAGGATACGATGTGACATCATGAACGAATCGATTCTTTTGAATGGCTCTTTTAAATGAACAATGAGAGTCTAATCTCACTTTAGGGCCATTCTTTAACATGTCCAAACAGTCCAGGCTGCTTCATGTGACACGTGTGCGCCATCATGTGAGTCTGATGTCCAGCATGCTTCATTCATGTGAACGCATCGATGGGCAGAAAGAAAGAAAACTCATAAACAGTGAGTTTCAAAATGTTTGTTTAATTTTATTTCATTTATTTCATTTATATAGCACATATTTCTACATCCAGCTGGATGCCCAAAGTGCTTTACAGAGCAGAACATCAAAAAACATGGCTAAAAACATAAACATATAACTTTATTCAATTTTGCACTGATGTAGCTCATATTTATACTATTTGTAGGTACACTGTAAATTCTAATGAGTTGGCTTTACTTAAAGGGACTAGAGGCAGGAATTTAAAAAACAAACATGCATGTCCATTTTTTTTAATACTTATGGGTGATGAAGCGCTAAATACCAAAAATAAAGTTTCCACCCATGTTTCTCTCCGTTGCCTTGAACAGGCTGTGTGCTGCAAAATGTGCTGCAATTCGGTGTCTGAATGTCTCGCGCTGCCCTGCGGACGTGACGTCAAATGACGCTACATCCGCAGTTTTGATTCAGGAAAAAGACGGTCGCAGGTCAAAGCTCGGGGACTTGGAGCCACATTATAAAATGCTTACAATGAAATTAAAATGACTATTATTCAAAATATTTCCCACCAACTGAGAATATATATTGCTGGGGTGTGTAAATTTGAATAATTCCAGTATTAATCTTGCCCAGTAAATTGCTACCAGTGATTAATTATTTGATAAAAAGGAGTAACTATTGATTGAATTCTAGAATAAAAAATCATGAATTAAAGATAAGAAAGAGCCAGTCCTTTGAATGGCTCCCCAAGATCCGGCTCCCTTCAAAGACCCATCAATCCCATCCCCACATTCTCATCATATATAGGGCCGCCACGATTAGTCGATTAATTGACTAATCGCCGAATATTCGGCCACTAATTTCATAATCGACTTGTAGTTTATTGTTTTTAAGCTTTGTTTTTCTTCTTAAATTGCCTTAAATTCCTCTTAACCTTCGCTGCCTTTCTGTCCTCGACGCACATGCGTAGTCGTAGATTTCGCTGTCGGCTTTTCTACAATTGTATATTGACATATAAACACGAGGGGTGGGAAGAAATATCAATACACTGTTATTGCGATATTTTCATGTGCCGATATATCTATTTAAAAACGCTGTATCGATCCATTTTACTAACGAAATCTCACGAGATTTCAACGTTCTGTTGCGAAATCTCGTGGGATTTCACAAACTCACAAGATTTTATTACAGAATGATGGAATCTTGCGAGATTTTGTTAGTAAAATAGATCGATACCGCGTTTTTAAATATAGATATGATATCGGCAAATGAAAATATCATGATATTTCAGTGTATCGATGTTTTTTTCACCCTTAATAAACACACCCACTACCAGTCAAAAGTTTGGACACTTTTTTCCATTAGAGTCAATGAAAAAGTGTCCAAACTTCTTCCTGGTACTGTAAATATGCTACAATCTTCATATGATCCAATCAGTCAACTAATTGCCTAAATAATCGGTGACTAGTCGATTATCAAAATAATTGTTTGTGGCATAATAATATATATACTGACCAGTATGTTGTAGACTTGGATTTGTTGATATTCACCATTTTTACATCAAGGAGTGAGCAGGACCCTTTATATCCAAAAATACTAAACCAGTGGTGAAGTCTTCTTTTATACCCATTAATGACAACCTCACCAAGTAATCTGTTGGTCGTAGAATCTTCTGTGATGCTCTACGAACCGCTTTTTCTTTGCCACTTTCCCTTTTTTAATGGCGAAAGGCATCATTTATTTGTTTGTTTCCTAAAGTTTTTGAGCAAAGATGCGAAAATATCAGTTTCTAGAAAGATTTGTGTCTTTTGAAAGGCTCCAACAATTTACAGATTAACATTTTTATGTCGTTTGATGCTGCATCACATCAGAAAGCGTGCAACGTGACGTATAATGGTTGGATTCTGCAGTGACAGTAATACTCCATCGTTCTGATCTCTGGGGTGTTAATGAGGTTTCTTCATGGAACTGCATGGTGATCATATTTCACATGTGACAGGAGGTAAATGATGAAGCTGAGCTGCTGTCAGAGCTCTTGGCTTATGTGTCCTCCATCAGGGCGGAGATCTGGCCCGTCAGTCTGTTCTGCAGGATGGAGACGGTCACCTGACGCACATCTACGATGATGCCAGAACCATGTACGACTTCTTCCTCAGAGGCGTGAGAGTCTCCGGTGAGTAAACGACGATCACAACATTTATGACTCCACCTGCAGACGGAGGAGCCTGATGGACGAGGCGGTGAAGCCCTCGGCTTTATCTCTGCTACGAGTTTTAAAGCAGAACATCTGATGAACTGGAGATTTTCCTTCCTCTGGACATCAGCAGCAGCGTTACGAGTCAGCGAACCTCCTCTGGTCACATTCAGGCGATAAACATCAGGTTTTCTGTGTTTAACCTGAAACAAATGTGTTGCTTGTCAGCACAGATTAGCAGGGGCGGCACTGGTCGTTTAACTGGGAGCAGATCTAAAGCTCTGCTCTGTCATCCCCCAGATAATGGTCCCTGTCTGGGCTCCAGGAAACCAAAACAGGCGTATGAGTGGATGTCCTACAGAGAGGTAAGAAGCAGACGTAGTGCAGGAACACCATCTGAAAGGAGACAAACTGTAAACTGTTTCACCGCAGATCATTACTATGAGGTCCAGAACAACTTATGAAACGTCCTGAGAAATCCTAATTGAACAAACAGTTTCATTTCCATCAATCCAAGATGAGTGCGGCCAGACAGCTCTACCCCCCAGGAGGCTTCATGTTAGCCTTTACCCCGATCACGCTGAAAGTTTCCATGGAAAGTCACATTTTTTATATTACAAGTTTCTTTGAAATTAAATTTTAATATGCAAGTGAGCTAAACATGATTTTTTAAAAACTTTTTTATTGACCCCGTTCTCTGTGGCCACTTTGAAAATAAGTTTTAAAAAAGATTTATTTATTTATTTTTTGCTTTCTTTAGCTAATATTGGACATCCCTAATTTTTTGTATTACAAGTTTCTTTGAAAATAAATCTGAATATGCAAATGAGCTGAACGCTATTTGAATATGCCCAAAATGCACCCGTACGCTTACCTTTTACTTTACTTTTAACAATAAAACTTAACCCAATGAAACTGTGTATTTAAAGAAATATTTTTTGTATTTTTTTGCCACACTTACATGACCTAAAAAAACTCTTTGCAGTGACGTGAACAACTGATCTCACAATCTTGTCTCCATTTGCTTTCTGTGTTTTTTTTTTTATTTATTTTTTTTTTATTTAAGATAACGGGCACACTGGGCAACTAAAACACTGAAACATGGGATTTGGAAATGGCAGAGATCATCCCAGTCAGGATAAATCCCAGTTAGAGGGCTCAAATGGTGTCTGGTAGCCTCGTGCACTGCAAAAACTCAACTCGTACCAAGAATATTTTTATAATTTCTAGTCAAAATATCTCATCACACTTAAAAATAAGACAAAATTACTCAAAGAAAAACATTTCAGTGAGATATAAGATCTTGTTTTAAGAAAATTTCAAGAAATCTTATCAAGAAAATGTTGCTTGTTCTATTGGCAGAATTTTTTTCTTATCACAAGCAAAAGAATCTTGGCCACTCTTAAAATAAGTAAAAAAAAAAAATATATATATATATTTTTTGCAAGTATTTAGAAATAAAATCTGCCAATAGAATAAGCAGAATTTCCTTGATGAGATTTCTTGAAACAAGATGCACTGCCTTAAGACAAGATCTTATATCTCACTGAAATGTTTTTCTTTGAGTAATTTTGTCTTATTTTAAGTGTGATGAGATATTTTGACTAGAAATTATAAAAATATTCTTGGTAAGATTTGAGTTTTTGCAGTGATGGATTGATGGAAATTAAATTATCTGACCATCTAGGATTTCTTCAGACTTTTGGGAAATTGTTCTGGAAAAAAATACTATCACAATTAGTTTCTTACAAAACGCTATTTTGCCTGGACTAATGGTGCAGGAGCTGTGAACAGCTGTCTGGTAAACGGTGTGTGTGTGTGTGTGTGTGTGTGTGTGTTAGGTGATGGAGCGAACAGAAAACCTGGGATCTGCATTTCTTCACAAAGGCCATTCTAAGACCGGCGACCCCCACATCGGGATTTTCTCTCAGAACAGACCGGAAGTAAACATCCAGGCTTTAAAACGCCGACTCCATCTGTAGCTTCTGTACTTTTTAACTAGAAACTTAGAACTTTAACTTTTCACCTGATATTTTAATTAATTAAAATATCATACCTTGCTTTTATCTTAATTCTCAACATTTTACTAACTTTGACCTGATTTTCTCTTTATATTCACTTTAACCAACATAACTAAACATGTTAAATCCACTTACTCTTTACTGTGACTTCCTCACATTTATTTTAAGATTTATTACACTTTTTTCTGTTTCTCTTCCTCAACTTTTGTTCCAACTTTGGCATTTAGTCTTTTTTCCATTTTTAACTTGAGCTTTTGCTTTTATGAAACTGAACTCAGAGGACATTTAGTAAAAGTTGAGGTGAGTAACGGGAGGTTTCCTCAGCTGTTGCTGGTGCATGACGCTTGTTTGTGTGTGCAGTGGACCATCAGCGAGCTGGCGTGTTACGCTTATTCCCTGGTGTCGGTCCCGCTGTACGACACGCTGGGAACCGAAGCCATCGCCTACATCATCGGCAAAGGTAAAACAGTGGCTGGAGACCAACACGAACCGCCCGTCAGTCGCGGTTTTCACCCGTTCCTCCTCCGTTCTTTCAGCCTCCATCTCAACAATCGTGTGCGACGTGGCGGATAAAGTGAGTCTGGTTTTGGACTGCGTGAAGGATGCAAAGCACTCGGTGAAGACCCTCGTTGTTATGGAGACGCCCAGTGCCGGTCTGGTTGAAAGGGGGCAGCAGTCTGGAATCCACATCCTCAGTCTGCAGGAGATGGAGGTCAGCAGGACGATTTCATTCGTTCATTTTTCATGCATTTGTCTTTCCAGGTCAGGAGGCCGGATGTGCAGGCTGTCAGATTTTCCAGGTTGAGCTGGAGGCTGACTCCGCCTCCTGGAACACGATGAATGTTACTCCGTTTTCTGCTGCGGTCAGCGGGAAAATCAGCTACACGTGTTCACAGCTTCTAATCTGTGCCAACTCAGCAACTGTGCATGTATATTTATTTGTTATGTATTATAATTATGTGCTGGACAAACTGTAACTAAAGTCCACTGAAGACGGTTGCCATGACAACCCTCTGAGAGCTGTATATGGTGGAAAAAAAAACATTGAGTCATACTAAATCTGAGTATAACTGACCTCAAAACACAGAGAGTTCAGGGTTCCCACGTGTCATGGAAAACCTGGAAAATAACTGACCAATTTTCCAGTCATGGAAAACACTGGGGGGGGGGGGGGGGGGGGCTGGAATCATAGCAATGTACACGAGTTCATGTGAAATTAGTAAAACAGTAAAACAAAGTAGGATGAGTATATGAGAACACACATTAGTGCATATGAGAAATAAACATTTCAGTCAGTCATTTTAATCTAAATTAACTGTTTAGTCTCTAAAAAATCTGGACTCATATGTTAACGTGTGCTTTCTACTGTGTGTGAAGTTGAACCTGAACCTGCAGATGCACGTAGATATCAGTGGAAAGCAGAGACGTTCTACATGCTGGAACAACACTCAGACAACAAAATCTTGCGAGATTTTGTAACAAAATGATGAAATGTGGTGAGATTTCATCAGTAAAATAGATCGATACCGCGTTTTTGAATATTCCTATATCGGCATAGGAAATATCGTGATATTTCAGTCTATCGATATTTTGTCCCACCCCTAAAAAACGAAAATGAGAAAAAAGTAAAAATCCCCCTGCTTCTCCTTGTGGGTGAGCACAAACAGGTTAAACATTTTACACGTACGTCTGTTTAGAGCTGCCTTTAATGGTCAACATGAGGGTTCCCACGCGTCCTGGAAAACCTGGAAAATGATTGAACATTTTTCTAGTCATGGAAAACACATGGAAAATGAGAAAAAGAGTAAAATGTCCTGAAAAAGCTTGAGTTGTCCTGGAAAATAATTTTTCCTCCATCTGCTTCGTCTTTGATTCGTATCTGCTTCGTGTCTACTTCGTCTCTGCTTCATCGTATCTTCGTCTGCTTTGTGTAAACGCCATCGGCGCTTCTTTGTATCTTCGTCTCTGCTTCTTGTCCAATTCGTCGTTGCGTTGTCTCCACATCATCTTTGCTTCATGTCTACTTCGTCTCTGCTTCATCGTATCTTCGTCTCTGCTTCGTGTCTACTTCGTCTCTGCTTCATCGTATCTTCGTCTCTGCTTCGTGTCTACTTCGTCTCTGCTTCATCGTATCTTCGTCTCTGCTTTGTGTCTACTTCGTCTCTGCTTCATCGTATCTTCGTCTCTGCTTCTTGTCCATTTTGTCGTTGCGTTGTCTCCACATCATCTTTGCTTCATGTCTACTTCGTCTCTGCTTCATCGTATCTTCGTCTCTGCTTCGTGTCTACTTCGTCTCTGCTTCATCGTATCTTCGTCTCTGCTTCGTGTCTACTTCGTCTCTGCTTCATCGTATCTTCGTCTCTGCTTCTTGTCCATTTCGTCGTTGCGTTGTCTCCACATCATCTTTGCTTCATGTCTACTTCGTCTCTGCTTCATCGTATCTTCGTCTCTGCTTCGTGTCTACTTCGTCTCTGCTTCATCGTATCTTCGTCTCTGCTTCGTGTCTACTTCGTCTCTGCTTCATCGTATCTTCGTCTCTGCTTCGTGTCTACTTCGTCTCTGCTTCATCGTATCTTCGTCTCTGCTTCGTGTCTACTTCGTCTCTGCTTCATCGTATCTTCGTCTCTGCTTCGTGTCTACTTCGTCTCTGCTTCATCGTTTCTTCGTCTCTGCTTCGTGTCTACTTCGTCACTGCTTCATCGTATCTTCGTCTCTGCTTCGTGTCTACTTCGTCTCTGCTTCATCGCATCTTCGTCTCTTCTTCGTGTCTACCTCGTCTCTACTTCATCGTATCTTCGTCTGCTTTGTGTAAACGTCATCGGCACTTCGTTGTATCTTTGTCTCTGCTTCGTCTCTACTTCGTCTCTTCTTCATCGTATCTTCGTCTCTGCTTCGTGTCTACTTCGTCTCTGCTTCATGTCTACTTCGTCTCTGCTTCATCGTATCTTCGTCTCTGCTTCGTGTCTAATTCGTCTCTACTTCATCGTATCTTCGTCTCTGCTTCTTGTCTAATTCGTCTCTACTTCATCGTATCTTCGTCTCTGCTTCGTGTCTAATTCGTCTCTACTTCATCGTATCTTCGTCTCTGCTTCTTGTCTAATTCGTCTCTACTTCATCGTATCTTCGTCTCTGCTTTGTGTCTACTTCGTCTCTGCTTCATCGTATCTTCGTCTGCTTTGTGTAAACGCCATCGGCGCTTCTTTGTATCTTCGTCTCTGCTTCTTGTCCAATTCGTCGTTGCGTTGTCTCCACATCATCTTTGCTTCATGTCTACTTCGTCTCTGCTTCATCGTATCTTCGTCTCTGCTTCGTGTCTACTTCGTCTCTGCTTCATCGTATCTTCGTCTCTGCTTCGTGTCTACTTCGTCTCTGCTTCATCGTATCTTCGTCTCTGCTTTGTGTCTACTTCGTCTCTGCTTCATCGTATCTTCGTCTCTGCTTCTTGTCCATTTCGTCGTTGCGTTGTCTCCACATCATCTTTGCTTCATGTCTACTTCGTCTCTGCTTCATCGTATCTTCGTCTCTGCTTCGTGTCTACTTCGTCTCTGCTTCATCGTATCTTCGTCTCTGCTTCGTGTCTACTTCATCTCTGCTTCATCGTATCTTCGTCTCTGCTTCGTGTCTCCTTCGTCTCTGCTTCATCGTATCTTCGTCTCTGCTTCGTGTCTACTTCGTCTCTGCTTCATCGTATCTTCGTCTCTGCTTCTTGTCCATTTCGTCGTTGCGTTGTCTCCACATCATCTTTGCTTCATGTCTACTTCGTCTCTGCTTCATCGTATCTTCGTCTCTGCTTCGTGTCTACTTCGTCTCTGCTTCATCGTATCTTCGTCTCTGCTTTGTGTCTACTTCGTCTCTGCTTCATCGTATCTTCGTCTCTGCTTCGTGTCTACTTCGTCTCTGCTTCATCGTATCTTCGTCTCTGCTTCGTGTCTACTTCGTCTCTGCTTCATCGTATCTTCGTCTCTGCTTCGTGTCTACTTCGTCTCTGCTTCATCGTTTCTTCGTCTCTGCTTCGTGTCTACTTCGTCACTGCTTCATCGTATCTTCGTCTCTGCTTCGTGTCTACTTCGTCTCTGCTTCATCGCATCTTCGTCTCTTCTTCGTGTCTACCTCGTCTCTACTTCATCGTATCTTCGTCTGCTTTGTGTAAACGTCATCGGCACTTCGTTGTATCTTTGTCTCTGCTTCGTCTCTACTTCGTCTCTGCTTCATTGTATCTTTGTCTCTGCCTCGTCGTCTCTTCTTCATCGTATCTTCGTCTCTGCTTCGTGTCTACTTCGTCTCTGCTTCATGTCTACTTCGTCTCTGCTTCATCGTATCTTCGTCTCTGCTTCGTGTCTAATTCGTCTCTACTTCATCGTATCTTCGTCTCTGCTTCTTGTCTAATTCGTCTCTACTTCATCGTATCTTCGTCTCTGCTTCATGTCTACATCGTCGCTGCTTCAGGGTCGCTTTGTGTCTACTTCGTCTCTGCTTTGTCGTCTCCGTTTCATCGTATCTTCGTCTCTGCTTTGTGTCAACTTTATCGCGGCTTTGTCGCTGCACAAAATATAAGCTACAATTGTAGAACAAGTCTCCTAAAGCTTGTGGTGGAAGTTATTAGTCTATGTTGTGATAACTTGACTTGTTACTGTAGCAGCTGGAAAAGTCTTGAAAATGTCCTGGAAAAGTCCTGGAAAATAATTTCAAGAAAAGAATGGGAGCCCTGAACACTGATCTGTAGGTTCTCTACTTCCTGTCTGTTTCTAGCCGGCACAGCCATAGACATCATATACGTAGACACCCCATTGGACGCTGCTGGCCGCTAGGCTGACGTGCCTATCGGGCGGCCATCTTGGGTCAGACCACAGGTCAGACGGCTGCTGTCAGAATGAATGAAGGCTCCTCAGATCTCAGATTAATCACATGTAAGACAATTAAAAAATAAAATAAAATTTCACAATGAACACTTAAATGACTCTACCATTTCAATAACCAAGACAAACTGGAAAAAAAACTTTATTTGGAAAACATTTATTTATTTAGAACAAAAACAATTTAAACTCAAGTGAACAAAGTCAAACTTTATTCACTTGATTCAAACTGGATCCAGAGTTCTGGAATCACTTTTATGCAAAGTTCTGACACTGGATTTGATTTATTTACTTTTTCTTTCCTTTTCCCTTTGTAATGCCCATACTCTTTTGTATTACTATGTATTCAGTGTACATTCTTAACAAAGTTTAGAATAAATGAGTGAATGATTAATTCATCCATTCTTAATTAATAAGTGAATATTATTAATGAATATTAATAAATTAACTAATTACTCAATAAATTAATAATCAATGGATTAATTAACACATTATGAATGAATTATTAATAAATGTGAATGAATTACTTGATCATTAACTGATTTATTAATTACATTTTATTGTTGTGTCAGGCTTATAGTGTTTTAATAACACAATAAAAGAATTAAAAAACACACACACAATATATATATATATATATATATATATATATATATATATATATATATATATATATATATATATATATATATGAAAAATACTTTATTCATCCCAGAAGGGAAATTCAGCATTTGGAAAAGCTCGCTTTTTTTTTTTTAAATTAATACAACATTTATATGAAATGATATAACAATAATAAGTCAGTCAGCCTTGTTCTTTAAGGTGATGGCTGCTGGCAGGAATGAATTTCTGTATCTCTCCGTCCTACAGCGAACCTGAACCCTATATATATATGTGTGTGTACGTGTGTATATATATATATATATATATATATATATATATATATATATATATATATATATATATACACACATATACACACACACACGCACACAATCACGCAAGATCTGGTTTATATTCCTCTATTTGAAGAAAAGTGGAGTTGCTTTGCAGGTTTGCCACTGTCAATACATAAACAAAATGTCATATATAAAGTTATGCAATCCTTTAATTCAGTCAAATAGTCCTGTGCAGCCCGTAAAAGGGTGGCATTTTCAGTCAGTCCATTTATCTAGAAATCGGCTGAAAATTCACTGGGTTAAGCAGGTCTGAACATGAGAAATACCACTTTCCTCAACAGGCACGCATTCACTCTGACGGCAGCCTGGTCTGACCCAAGATGGCCGCTCTGTCGGCACGTCTCAAACCCGCGAATGCTGGGTCTATCGATGTCTATGGGCACAGCGCTCTCTGTGATGCTACCAACCAATCAGATGGCATCTTCCCTTAGAGCAGTTCTCTCGCAAAAACACTGAAAGACCTGCAGGAGAGTCAAGAAGCTACAATAATTTAATACAATTTTTGAAGCACATTTTAATCTAAATGACATTGGTTTGTTTTAAAATGACCTTTTTTGCTTGATAGGATTTTATTTTGATATTTATATATGAGATTTTTTAAAATTTTTGCAGTGATTTTTATTTTTACTTTAAGAATGCAGATATCAGATGCACAAAGTAAACTGTAAGTAAACATGAGAGAGACAGGGAAAAGAATAAACATTGAAGCAATCTGGTTAAAGGTGCGAAATATATTGTAGAAAATAAGACGTCTCCAAAGCTTGTGGCGGAAGTTATTAGTCTATGTTGTGATAACTTGACTTTTCCAGCTACTGTAGCAGCTGGAAAAGTCCTGAAAATGTCCTGGAAAATAAATAATTTTAAGGAAAGAGTGGGAACCCTGACCGTGTCTGAGGTCATTTTATTTGTTTAATTAATGCCAGTTTGTTAAAGCTTTACCTTACATGATGATATTTCAGTCGCTTTTGTGACCTGCTGTGATGCGAAAGATTCAGATTTTACCTGCTGACACGAGGAAGAAAACAGTTTTCTGTGGTACTTTGATCAATATTAGAATAGTTAGTAGATCTTTAGTCATACAGACATGATGAAGACGACTGAAGTTCGACCTGAGCATCAGAATGAGGAAGAAAGGGGGATTTAATGGTTTACTGGTGAAGTGGACGGTGTAACAGGCAGGAGCTCAGCCTAGCAGGGAAGAAACGTGGTTATTCCTGCTGCTCTGTGACCTGCTGAACTTTTGGAAATGAAATCACTGTAAACATGCAGGAATTTTCCTGAAATAAATCCCAAATTACAGGTTATGTGCTGAATCCCAGCATCTTTGAAACTCTGCTCACTTCATCGTCTGTGATGCGTTCAGTCATGTTTCTGTTTGATTCCTCTGCTTTTAGAAATATCCACTGGTTTCCTTCCTTTCTTTATTTGAACTTCTTTTTTTTGGTTTCATTTCTCTATAAGTTTGTTTTGTTTTCACCCTTAATCCTCATATTTTTCTTCCTTTTTATGTTTTATCCAGAACACTGACACTCACTGTTGAATAAACAGAAATATTTACGTATACTGTTATTACTAAGTTAACTCGGTGATAAACAGGAAACCAAAAGGATAGTCATGGTTTTACTTTTTTAAAGTATTTACAGTCGTCCTCAAAATTATTCATATCCTCCAATTTAAGAAGGAAAAAATCAGCTGCCAGTGACATGAGTTAAAATTGAAAAACCTAGAAATATATAAAAATTCTATGAAAAATCATGACCTTGATTCTGAATTGTGGTTTGAAAGAAATATTAAAAACAAACACAAAAAGCTAAAATGTTGTTGAGCAACACTTTGAGACAATCACTGCAATCAGGTGTTTTCTGTAACGTCCAATCAGACGTCTGCACCTGTTCACAGGTATGTTGGTCCATGTTTATGGGAAAGATGCTCTAATGTATCTGGGACAGTTTTGTTTGTTTGTTTTTTTTAATTAATAACTCAAATCAAAATTCAAAACTAATATTTTACTTTACTAAATTATAATTTTATAAACTTTTATTTATTATTATTTTCTTTAGTTTCTTGAATTACTAATGTGAATTTAGCCTTTTCTTTAATTGGAGGGTATGAATATATTGAGGATGACTGCACATTATGTGAACATATTTTATGTTATAAAGTTTGTAGAATAAATAAAAATGAATGAAAGAAATAATGAATACTAATATGTTTTAAAAAATAAAAAGATAACTGTACATGTTTGTAGAGGTAAAACATTTTACGTCAAAATTATGTTGCACGGTGAAATCATTCATTTTTTTTTTTTACCCTGTTTTTAATTATTTGTCTACTCTCTGTGTTCATTCTCGCTTAATGTTGTTTGTTACTTCCGTTATGGTTTTGGTCTTTCAGCAACTTTACGGAAAAAGTTCTGGACGAATTGACCTGAACGAGCCCATTTAAGGAATAGTTCACCCTCAGAATGATGTAACTTTATTTTCCACTTACCTTCATGGTGAGCAAGACTCTGGACCACTTTTTTAATATGTCAAATGCAGCCGAAGATCAGGACGACTTCTCGTCCCCCCCCCCAATGGAGTTCACCGGGGTCCGAGCAAAAACAGGTCCTTAAAAGTCCACAAAAGCTTGTCAACATTCCTCCATACTGCTCGTCCCATGTAATCCAAGTGTCCTGAGTGGGTAGCGTCCAGAATTTACTTGAAACTACGCCATTTAGTATATTTTTAGAGTCTAAACAAGACTACATCGCATGCCCAGCAAGCATGCCGATGCGCATTCACGAAACTACGGAAGCCACGGCAGACGAGATTGCGCGTTCTCTTTTTCTTTCTTTCTTTCTTTTAGATCAATATCCACCCCCTCCTGTGTTTGTCCCGGTTTGTTTAGGGCTCATGCGCTCTTACCACAATGTAAACTGTGAATTTCTTCTCCTACGCTTGCATTATCGGCAGAGTGGGCTCTGAACGCCGAGGCTTCCGTAGTTTAGTGACCGCACATGTGTGCGCTTTATGGATGTACACAATACATCAATACACAATACCTCCTGACGAAGACCAGGAGGCAGGCCCATATTACACCAGTTTTACGATCGCTGCATTGGCTCCCTGTGTGTTTTAGGATCGATTTTAAGGTTCTTTTAATGGTTTTTAAATGTCTTAATGGTCTTGGGCCTTCTTATCTCTCAGAACTGCTTTTACCCTATGAGCCCTCGCGGTCCCTGCGCTCCTCCGGCAGCAGGCTTTTAGTAATTCCCAAAGCCAGGACACACACACATGGCGAGGCGTCGTTCCAATGGTACGGCCCTCGCCTGTGGAACAGTCTGCCGGAGGATCTCAGGGGCGCAGAGAACGTCCATGAACGGCATGAGCTGCTTTCCTAGTCTCTCTCTGTACCGATGACTTTGTCCGTCTCCTCTTCAGGCTCTGGGGAAGGCCCACCATCAGCCGCCGCTGGTGAGTAAAAGCTCCTTCATTCACCTCTGTGGTCATGAATGGAAAAGGTTTGTGATGTTGGACCGTTTTCTCCTGCATTCAGCCTCCGCGGCCGGACGACATGGCCGTCATCTGCTTCACCAGCGGGACGACGGGTAAGGCTCGCAGTCGGGACGCTCGGGGTCACGTCCCCTTCAAGACCAGACTTACAGACCGTGTGTTTTGACTTTCAGGACATCCTAAAGGAGCCATGTTGACTCATGGGAACATTGTGTCCAACTGCTCGTCCTTTATCAAGCTGACTGAGGTGAGGAAGAGACGAGAGACGTCTGTCCTGCTGTCTTTTTCTGCTGGGGGAGAAGGTAACCCGTCCTGTCTCTGTCCTTGTAGCTGTGCTGTCCATTGAGTACAAGTGACGTCCACATTTCCTACCTGCCCCTGGCTCACATGTTTGAGCGAGTAGTCCAGGTACGTTCCAGCAGTTTTTATCATTAGAAACATGCTGCCGTGATTAACCCTTAAACCTCCATGTCCACGTCTTCTATCATCATCAGCGTCTCAGAAACAGGAGTGTGTAACTGTGATGGATAGTTTACCCTTTAGGTGATCTACAGAAGTTTCCCAGCATTTCTGTCCCGTCCAGGAACTTTACAAACCAGCCACTAAATGTGGTGTTCATTCAGAAACTCTATCTGGTAGATCAACAATGATGCATGATAACACCACACACTCAGAAACAGAGATTTGAGACAGGAACATTTCTGTACCTGTAGGTACCTTTTTTACAAATGTTCTCTCAAAAGTACAATATTGGTCTTTATGAGGCCAGAAGTACCTATATACTATGAAAAAGGGTCCAAAGTAATATTAAGTACAAATCTGTACCATTTTAACCCTAAGGGTACCTGCAGCATTGAAAAATGTGTGTAGCTTGTACAATAACTATAAACAGCAGTACTTCTAAACAGTAGTATAATTAGAGTTATTATATTATGACTTTCATAATAGTTATATGTATAATTATATATGTGTTTGGCCTAATATTTCTATAATAATTATTCATTTATTATTAGCATCTTTGATTGTTGTCATGATCTCTATTTTATTGACTTTTATTCATCATCTTTAATTGGTTTAATTGTACTTTATTAACTCATACAGCTCAATAAGGTACAAAAATGGAGCATGAAGGTACAGAAATGTCTTTCAGAAAGGAACCCCCCCCCCCCCCCCCCCCCCCAGCAACAAGCTTTGGACCCTTTTAAGTACAAATTGGTACCTCTGTTTTTGAGTGTGTATTATTTATCCCATCTCCATCATAAAAACATCATCATCACTACTATGTTGCTAAGAGACCTCTGTTTAGACCTGGACATGATGATGAAGACTTCCTGTCCAACTTTCCACCAATCAGAGAGCTTAAATTGATGGTGACGTCCAATCAGAAACAGCCAAAAATCAACAAGTGAGCAGAAAGTTCTATGTGTGTCTGAAAAGAAGAAAATAATGATCCTCTATGGCTGGAATAAAGACAGAAGAGCTTTCTGATGCTTCTGAGTTGGAGTTGGTTTGTGAGGATAGAAGGTAGAAATAGCAGAAGTAGCAGAAATAACTGGAAATGAGTGAAAACATGGAAATAGTTTCTGTTCTGTTTGTTTCAATGCCTGAAAGCCAAGATGGAGAGATGATAAGCAGATGAGGAAAGGCTTCACTGTTGGTCTGGTGGTGTTTCTACAAAGTTCTGGTAGTAATAAATGGCATATCACACTTTATGGTGCTACATCCATTAATACATTCCTTTAACATCATTTTAGCCTCATAATCTGACAGAATTGGCCTGAAGTTTTAATGGTACCTGGGTTTTTGTGTCAGGGGGTCATGCTAGTGCAGGGAGCCAGGATCGGCTTTTTCCAGGGGAACATTCATCGGCTGTCAGACGACCTGAACGCATTAAAGCCTACCGTGTTCCCGGTGGTCCCTCGACTCCTCAACAGAATGTATGATAAGGTGGGTTGTAACATCTGTGTGAGCTGGTTTTCTCCTGACTGCATGGCAACGTGTCAGCTGAGTCTCTGCATGCCTGCAGATCTTCGGGCAGGCCAACACCTCCATCAAGCGCTGGCTGCTGGAGTTCGCCTACAGGAGGAAGCTGGCGGAGTTAATGAAAGGCATCGTGAGGAGAGACAGTATCTGGGATCGACTGATCTTCAGGAAGGTCCAGGTATGCAGAGCTAGCATCTTCCAGAGATCTGGAATCATGACCAAACAAAGGGCTCAGCGTAGGTCTAGTCTGAAGACATGAAACGGAGTCAAATCAGAGGCAATAGGGAGCCAAAGTCACGCCCCTCTACTTCCGCATCATGGGACCTAAGAGACGTAGAAATATGAATGGAAGTCAATGGGGAGAAAATAATTATCTTCTGGTCCCAGTCGTTCTCTGTCCTGGATTCCAGATATGTTGGTTATGGATTTAAATGAAAATTTTTCGTGCAAAGAAAAAATAAAATACCGCAAAGATTTTAGATAATTTCAGGATTTATTTGAAGCCTCTGCGTGGACTACAGCCCTCGTCGCAACCGACCTGCGTCACCAGCTGCCTGATTACGCTACCGTTGTGATTTTACTCCGGTACGTCACCGCTTTTTACTTGATTTTTTTCAAGAACAGGAAAAAGAGCATGAACAGATGTGAAAACCGTTTTAAGTCAGGAAATGTTGAGTCTTTCCATCACGCCAATAGAATGATGTCCAGTCTGGTTCACGCCCGCCGCAGGGAGCGACGTCATCACTTGCGGCGAGGGCTGTAGTCCACACAGAGGCTTCAAGTAAATCCTGAAATTATCGAAAATCTTCGCGGTATTTTATTTTTTCTTTGCACGAAAAATTTTCATTTAAATCCACAACCAACATATCTGGAATCCAGGACAGAGAACGACTGGAACCAGAAGATAATTATTTTCTCCCCATTGACTTCCATTCATATTTTTTCGTCTCTTAGGTCCCATGATGCGGAAGTAGAGGGGCGTGACTTCGGCTCCCCATAATTTTACACCAGTCATACCAAGCTGCCGAATTTTAGGTTCCCCTAGTGGTTCTATCATATACCGAATTTCTTCGGTCGCTGGTACTTCCCGGGGTCTTTCACGCCTCGTTAAAGGGAAAGTTAGTTTTTTTTCAACCTGGACCTATTTTCTAGCATGAAATCCGTTCATTTCCTCACCCAGACAGTTTTGGTGTAACTTGAATTCCTTCAGGAGATATTTAGATCCACTCCAGATCAGCGTATGTCCAATATAATGGAAGAGATGGGGCAACCTCGCGCAGCCTGTAAATAAGGCATTATCTGCCACAAACTCCTTCATTTCACCAATGTTTTGTTACCAAACATTAGTCGGACCCCCCTGTGAGTTCAAAGCGGCTTTTTTGTGGCAATTCGTCCTTATTAACAGATATTTACTTGTTATGGTGTCGCAAAATACTGATGTCATTAAAGCCGCCGCCGTAAAAACGAACTTACCCTTTAACTCAGCCTTTCTTATGTGGATTCGTCAGGAACGGCATCATCCAGCCGAGGCCAGCCCCAATCAGCACATGTTCAGCTTGACTCATAATCATCCTGCACTTTTTCAGATCAGATGTACAGAAGGAATTATGATAAAATGTCTGACTCGTCACATTTACATCAGATACGCAACACGTGGAGCCAAGCAGCAGATGTTACAGCAGCGTCTCAGCCCTGCGGTGCAGCGCTCAGTAAAAAGCCCAAATAAGATAGATAATCAATCATTTTACGGGGGTAAAAGCACAGTTGTGTTCCAAACCATCTTTTTATCGGAGAATCAGTTGTTTTTTTTCCCCCCATGAGGAAACGTGGTGTAACTTGGCACATCCATACCCAGCATGGTCGCCTGCAAACCAGACAAATATCTGCTGTCACCGCTGTAAAGCAGAGTTCATAACATTACCTCTGCACATCCGATCTTAAACTTCCATCTGCAGCAGGTAGTGGTGTCTAAAATAAGAAGGGAAAGTGGTTTGGACTGCAGGGAGCACGGGCACGACGTGCTCCCTGCAGTCGTGCCCATGCACGAGATGCACGGGCACGACGTGGACTGAGGAGATGGAAAATTCCTATTTAGATGTAACTCTTTGAAATACGCCTAAATATGGTATGATTCTGTCGTGGCACAAATATTCTTGACTTCTTCTGGGACATTAGGTAATCCGAACATTTGGAGCGTTCAGGAGTAAAATGTGACAGACATGGCGGCCCACGGCGACAGAGGAAAATGGGCTGGAAAGTTTAGTTTGGGCGGCTGTGTGATTAGCTTGATGGGTTGAGCAGCTGTCCTGAATGCAGTCTTCACCGCCGGCGCAGGTTTGATTCCTGGCCTCGGCCCCTTCCAGACCTGCGCTGGGACGCAGTAACGGTGCGGACTCTGTCCTTCATAACGCTGCATTCAGACATGCATTCTGGTCTTTTACCTCAGAGATGTAGCGGACATGTACCGGCTGGTCTCCATGTCACGGGAGCGGAAATGTTGCGGCACGTCGTTTTAGCTGAACGCACAAGAAAATGTTCCGGACAGAGTTGAAGGGAGAGCGGGACTGTGCTGACTCATCTGCAACATTTCCTGATGTCTGAAAGCGCCACGATGTGATGAGTCCGCAAGGACGCGACATGTTTGAAAAGACGAGTCGGATTAAAGAGCGGCTGGACTTTACCGCTCATGTTCCACCATGCAAGTCTGAAAGTGGCTTTTGCTGCATGTCATTAATGCATTTATGTCTGTTTGAATTTACACATACTGTATACAAACACCCCCCCCCCCTCAACAAAACAAATACAGATACAAATACAGGCTGATTCGCATACTCCTTGTAAATAAATGAATAGATATATAAATAAACTAGGGATGGGCATTTGCGATTTTCTTTCTGATCGTTCATTAGGAGAATTAATGATCAATTATCGATTAAATCATTAAGAAAAGCATGTTAAAAAATTATTCCACACACCACAGGCAGACTTTTGTTTTTTTTTCTCAAATGCGTATTTATTTCACCCCCCCACACCCCCACTGCTCTCCAGCCTCAGTCATCTTCTCGGTGAGCAGGTCAGCAGTGGTGGCACGTATGGTGAGGTAGCTCTGCGCTGTTAAAGCGGTCCAACAGTCTGTTGTTATGGCAACGCTAGCTGCTGTGGCTAACTTTCGCTTCGGATCAGCGTTTTTTAAAAGTTTAGATGAGAAAAACTTTTATTTGGAAAAATATTTGCATGGTGAAGATGTAACTTCTGCCTGCCTTCAGTTGGTCTGGATACATTTTGGCTCCAGAAAAAATTAGTTCCGACCCCTGGTGTAGATTGTATCATAGGACCGTAACTACCATGTAAAGGAGGTTATTGATCATGATCAAACTTTGGGATCGTAGGCGACAGCTTTCAGGGTTGAGAGAAGTCTGGAAATGTTTCATAAACGTGGTGATGCGCTGCCCCCTGCAGGCCAGCCTGGGAGGACGCGTGCGTCTCATGATAACAGGAGCTGCTCCCATCTCACCCACCGTCCTGTCCTTCCTGCGAGTAGCGTTGGGCTGCCAGGTAACAGCTACAGCTCCTCCTCATCCTCATCCTCATCATCATCATCATCATCATCATCATCATCTGCTTGCAGAGTAAAAGTGAAATAATGATTTGTGTCTCAGTTCTATGAAGGTTATGGACAAACAGAGTGCACCGCCGGCTGCACCACGACCACACCCGGAGACTGGAGCGCAGGTAACCTGCCGCCGTCCTGAAAGTCACGACACGTAGAGCTGTGCAATTCACCGAAATTTAATCGTGATTTCAATTTTTCTGTCAAACGATCTCCAAACCCCTATAATCGAGTTGAACTTTTTTTTTTGTTGCCATTTTTCTTTACAGAATTTCTGAAAGTTATTCTTAATTTTAAGTTTATTTCAGTGACTTCCACCCAGGCAATTTGTTGGCAGGGTTCCCACACATCCTGGAAAACCTGGAAGGTGACTGAACATTTTTCCAGTCATGGAAAACACAGAGAAAATGAGAAAAAAGAGTAAAATGTCCTGGAAAAGCTCGAGTTACCTTGGAAAACTATTTCCTCCCCTCTCGTCGCCGCTTCATCTTTTCTTCGTCTTTACTTCATCGCTGTAAAAAAATATCAGCTACAATTGTAGAACACGTCTCAAAAAACTTGTGGTGGAAGTTATTAGTTTGTTGTGATAACTTGACTCGTACTGTAGCAGCTCGAAAAGTCCTGAAAATGTCCTGGAAAAGTCCTGGAAAATAACTTCTAGAAAAGAGTGGGAACCCTGTGTTGGGTGTTGATAACAAAAATGTTAGATTTGGAATGTTTTAGCATTAAACTAAAGCTTAGCAAAGTTCATTTTTTCATATTTTTATACAAATAATATTTATTTTGTTCTTCAAATGTAGAGAAACTGCAGAACATTTGGATACATACAGTAGTTTCTACATTTTTTTGCATATATTTAATGCTCAGAGTATTTTTATTTTATTCATCTCATGTTTTATACACTGAAAAACAGCTATATGCGTACGTATTTGTAGCCTATATTTATTTTCAGTTTGAATGTTTTGCTCATGTAACTAAGAAATAATCGTTTGAATAATCGTGATTTCAACATTGATCAAAATGATCGTGATAATGATTTTTCCATAATCGAGCGGTCCTAATGACGTGAGGTGTCAGAGAAACATGCAGTAACGGTGAGGTGGTGTCAGCAGGTCATGTGGGAGCTCCGTTACCCTGCAACTGGATCAAACTGGTGGACGTGGCGGAGATGAACTACCTGGCGGTGAACGGGGAGGGAGAGGTGAGACGCCGGCCAGCAGAGGGCGCCACATTCCCCCATCGTTAACGCCCACACTTACGTACGTGTGCCTGTTTCCAGGTGTGTGTGAAGGGTGCTAACGTGTTCCAGGGCTACCTGAAGGATCCGGAGAAGACGGCTGAGACCGTTGACGGAGACGGATGGGTCCACACCGGGGACATCGGGAAATGGCTTCCGGTGGGTAGACGTAGCTTCAGGGACAGGAACTGATGTCAACGCGTTATTGATCCGGTTCTTTATCCATATGTGATTGATTCTTGGTCCAGTTTTCTGTGAGGAGACGTGTGCAAAAAGAACGTTTTTCCAGTCATGGAAAACACATGGAAAATGAGAAAAAGAGGAAAATGTCCTTTAGTCGTCCTGGAAAATTATTTTTCCTTACGCTGCTTCGTTTTTACTTCGTCTCTGCTTCTCTGCTTCGTTTCCGCTTCGTTTCTGCTTCGTCTCTGCTTCGTCTCTGCTTCGTCTCTGTATGGTCTTTACTTCGTCTCTGCTTCTCTGCTTCGTCTCTGCTTCGTTTCTGTTTCGTCTCTGTATGGTCTTTACTTCGTCTCTGCTTCGTCTCCGCTTCGTCTCTGCTTCGTCACCGCTTCGTGTCTGCTTCGTCACCGCTTCGTCTCTGCTTGGTCTCTGCTTTGTCTCTGCTTCGTTTCCGCTTCGTCTCTGCTTGGTCTCTGCTTGGTCTCTGTATGGTCTTTACTTCGTCTCTGCTTCGTTTCCGCTTCGTCTCTGCTTTGTCTCTGCTTTGTCTCTGCTTCGTTTCCGCTTCGTCTCTGCTTGGTCTCTGCTTGGTCTCTGTATGGTCTTTACTTCGTCTCTGCTTCGTTTCCGCTTCGTCTCTGCTTCGTCACCGCTTGGTCTCTGCTTGGTCTCTGTGTGGTCTTTACTTCGTCTCTGCTTCGTCACCGCTTCGTCTCTGCTTGGTCTCTGTATGGTCTTTACTTCGTCTCTGCTTCGTTTCTGTTTCGTCTCTGCTTTGTCTCTGCTGTGTCTCTGCTTTGTCTCCGCTTCGTCTCTGCTTCGTCTCTGCTTTGTCTCTGCTTCATCTCTGCTTTGTCTCTGCTTTGTCTCTGCTTTGTTTCTGCTTCGTCTCCGCTTCGTTTCTGCATCGTTTCTGCTTCGTCTCTACTTCTCTGCTTCGTCGCTGCTTTGTCTCTGCTTTGTCTCTGCTTCGTCTCCACTTCGTCTTTGCTTTGTCTCTGCTTCATCTTTACTTCATCAGTTATTCATTGCTGTACAAAATATAAGCTACAACTGTAGGACACTTCCCCTGAAACTCTGCGCATCTTCAAACAATCAAGTAGCTGGATCAGGAGCTCCACATCAGTACAGCAGCAAACTGGTGAAAAATGAAAAAGGCTGGAGCTTCACTGACAGATTTCAGCTTTACTGGGCAAGCATATAGACTAACATATAGATTAACGTTTCTATATGCTTGCCCAATAAAGCTGAAATCTGTCAGTGAAGCTCCAGCCTTCTTCATTTTTCACCAGTAACAACTTTGTTTCTGGACACTGAATGATAAAAACTGAAATCTAAAGCTTGAAAATGATCAGAAACTTTGTAAATAAGGAGGAAAAAGTGGGTTTTGTTAGATCTGGTTCACCGTTGGAACAAGGCAGAACGTGCTGGAAACCAGCTTCTGTCTGGGCTCAGCACTGAAGCGCTCTGATCCAGCTCGTATTATCTGTATGGTCCTGATGTGTTTCCAGAACGGCACGCTGAAGATCGTGGACCGGAAGAAGCACATCTTCAAGCTGGCTCAGGGCGAGTACATCGCTCCGGAGAAGATCGAGAACATCTACACCGGCAGCAGCGCGGTGGCGCAGGTCTTTGTGCACGGAGACAGTCTGCAGGTGGAGGATCAGGACCAGGATGATCTGTTCTCTCCTTTAAACACGGTGGAGTTTTAACTGGGCCGCCGTCATGTTCCTGCAGGCGTGTCTGGTCGCGGTGGTGGTTCCTGACCCGGACTTCCTGTCTGGGTGGACGGAGAGGACCCTGGGGCTGCAGGGCAGTTACCAGGAGCTGTGTGATAGAGCGGTAATGACAACACGCTGGAACATTAACAAACATGTGTAGCATTAACCTGCTGGAACCAGACGGGGGTCTGGGTGGGACGTAACAAAACAAATCTGGATTTCACTGCATTTCACAAATGTTGCACACCTTCATGCTTCAGAGGGTTAAATCCAGAATCAACCTCAGCATGGGTGTACAGGTGAATGCTGAGGAAATGAGTTTTTAAGGAGCAGCTGATGTAAAACGGAGTCTTCCATCTTCCATTTTAACAGAACAATAATTAGTGATGCACAATCGGAAAAATTTCCACCGATAACGATAATTTTCTGCTTCTCATGGCCAATACCGATAACCAATGATAAAATATTTCAAAATTTAATATAATCTTAGCATAAGCTGCAGTTTGTGTTGTATGCAGCATTGAAAACTGATGTTGAAGCATCTCTGGCTTATTTACAACACAAAACAAAAGGTTTGGAATATTTAAATGTTTTCTTTTTTCAGTAATCACACAAACAGGTTGTCATTGGCTGTAAAAAAACAGCAGCGAAAGACGCTATTTTATTCACACAACAAAGTCCCACAGACATACGGTTTCATCTGCAGGTCTTTGTGGAGTTAAAGGGGAAGTTCAGAATTTTTGACATAGGGCCTCATTTACAAGTGAGCCAGAATGCTGCTTATCACTGAAGACGGTTTCAACATATTTCATCCCGTTATGCTAGTTCCAGTTGGTCGCCGATGCTAATGCTAGTGGAAGTCAATAGGAATCTGCTAGCCTGTTATTAATAACAATCTTATCCACTCCACAGAACATTTGAGGCAAATCATTTCTAACTTCAAACTATCTGTGTAAATGTTGTGTTAACAGAATAATGTTACAAATAAAACAAACCTGCCTTTCGTTGCATTTTGATTGTTGCTGCTGAGAAACTTTACAAAGTTTCACTTCCTGTATTTGGCAGCAGAGTGATGTCATCCGTTGCTACTGTATGTGCATGAAGGAATCTGATTACACAAATATAAGGTCTAAAATACGGCCACGTCTGAAAGGCATGAGGATATGTCGTATTTTGAAGATGATTTCAAACTTTTCTCATCAAACTAACTGTCACCATGTCTCTATGAACCGGAATACACTGGCAAAGCTAGTAAGCTGGTAAGAAACTAGTTCCTCAATATGTAATGCAAAATTTGTCATAGAAGGCCAGTTTTACTTTTTTAACACGAGTTTACTAGTTTAACACAGCATTTACACAGATAGTCTTGCTATTTGCCTCTATGTTCTGTGGGGTGGATAAGATTGGTTTTAATGACAGGCTAGCAGTTCCTATTGACTTGCACTAGCATTAGCATCACCAACCTTCTGGAACTAAAAACGGATAAATATGATGAAACCGCCTTCAGTGATAAGTATTCTGGCTCACTTGTAAATAGACCCCATGTCAAAAATTCTAACTTCCCCTTTAAGTCTTATGTTTTTAAGTGCAAAAATGATATTTCAGTCATTACAAGCCGTCGTCCTCAAAATTATTTGTACCCTTCCATTAAAGAAAATGCTAAATTCACAATAGTAATTCATATAAAAAAAACTGATAGTAAATAAAAATTTACAAAATTATAATTTAGTGAAATAAAATATTGCTTTTGAATTGTAGTTTAAAAGAATATTTTTTTAAAAAACCAAACAAATGAGACTGTCCCAGACACATTAGAGCACCTTTCCCATGAACATGGACCAACATACCTGTCAACAGGTGCAGACGTCTGATTGGACGTTACAGAAAACACCTGGTTGCAGTGATTGTCTCAAAGTGTTGTTAAACAACATTTTAGTTCAGGAGCACTGAACTGGGTGCAACTAAACACCTATCCTCCTCAACAGGGAGCCGAGTTGGTGCAGGCCTGTGCTGGGATCTTAGCCTGCACCTGAAGCTCACTACTGCCCCCCAGCTCTCGTGGGTCCCCAGCACCAGAAACAAAAGAAAAAGAGTTAAACAAAAGCAAACAAAGTTGAATACAAATAATATCTAAATGTGCGCGCAAACAAGTAAAATTAAAGTATTTCAACTAGGTTGAAAGCAAATATATATATATATATATATATATATATATATATATATATATATATATAAAGAGAATAGTGTTAAGTGATACAAAAAGAAAGTGGTGGTGCTTGGGTTACCGACATTTGTGTGGCTGTAGTTACGGCCATCAGAAGCCCCATCATGCTTGTTTACTTCTTTCATTTTTTGTTTGTTTGTTTTGTTATTTCTTTCAAACCACAATTCAAAATCAATGTCGTGATTTTCATCGAGTTTTTATTTCTTATTACTTTCGTCAATTTATCTTATGTCCCTGATGGCTGATTTCTTTTCCGTCTTTATATGGAGGGAGTGAATAATTTTGAGGACGACTGTATATCATGTCGCAGTATGCAGCCGGTAAACTGCTGCAGGTGCAGCGTTGCTTTCTGTTGTTTTATTTACAATGTGATATTTCTGTATTTCTACATTTCAGGGAGCTTTTTAAGATCTGGGACAACAGATGGAAACTGGTCTTCTGCCTAAATCTGGCACATTTATAAGTTTTTCTTTGTTTCCTTTTTGCTCTGTTCCTATCAAATAAAACAATAAATGAGACTACATAGCGGCCGATATTGGGCTGGTATCAGTATTCAGTTTTAAAGCCAATATTAGCCACTACTGATATCAAACTAATAATATTGTGCATCACTAATGATAATTTACCCAAAATTCAGCCTGACTTTTTCTGCTCTGTGTGACCTAAATTATAGGGCTGGGGGAAAAAAATCGATACACTGAAATATCGCGATATTTTCATATGCTGATATCATATCGATATGTAAAAATGTGGTATCAATCTATTTTAATAATGAAATCTCACGAGATTTCGTTGTTCAGTCAAGAAATCTCGCGGGTTTTCGTGAAATCTCGCGAGACCCCACCTTTATCTTACAAAATCTCGCGAGAATTCTTTGGTTAAATAGATAAATTCTTTCCTCTTCTCTCTCGCGCCCGCCCTCCCCCTCCCCCCTCCGTTTCCCTCTTTTTTTTCTCTGTTTTTTGTTTTCTTGCCTTGCTTTTGTTTTTCAGATATTTTATTTCTAAAAAATAAAAATTATTTTTTGAAATTTTTTTTTTTTTTTTTTTTTTTTTTTTTTTTTTTTTTTATGTTTTCTTCTTTGGAGTGGGGGGCCCTTCTTTGTTGTTTTGTTTTTTTTTTTTTTTTTTTTTTTTTTATTTTTTTCCTTCTTTCTTTTTTCCCTTCATTCTTTCCTTTTTTTCCTTGTTCCCCTATTTAACCCTTTTTGTTTTCTTATTTTTTTTTTTGCCCCCCCCCCCGCTCCTGAGAACCCACCCCCCGGGCGCACCCTTCTGGGCTCCCCCCCCGCCCCCCCCCGTTTTTTGATTTTTTTCTGTCTCTTTTCCCGTTTCCTCGCTCTCGGCCGCAATTTCTCCCCCCTCCACTTTCCGCCACCTCCCCTCTCCCCATTCCCTCAATCCAATAGATTGCATTTTTGAATCTCTATATGAAATCTGCATATGAAAATATCGCGATATTTCAGTGTATTGATTTTTTTTTCCCAGCCCTACTAAATTATCTACAGCCACTGATCTCACAGCAGAGCTGCATCTCACACAGTTTGTTTATTTATTTATTTGTTTATTTAACAAAAGGGCAGTGCATATTAATGAACATAAAATGTAAATATGCAGGATTATAGCAAAGCTGATTTCCCTTGACAAACATGACAAACAACAGTTTACATGGAGCTTCGTCATCATTCATCTCGTTATTTCTCTTGTGTACAGGAAGTGAAGGCAGCCATCTTGGAGGACATGCTGCGGCTGGGGAAGGAGGGGGGCCTCAAGTCTTTTGAACAGGTGCAACTCTGACTTTCATCATGTCGACCTGTAGTCCAGTGATGACCTGCAGACGTCTGCAGCGGGTCAGACCAGCAGAATAGCGGCACGATGACGTGTTCCCTTTGTTTCATGGAGGCACGACTACATTGTGCAGATGTTTTCAGGGGCGGCCGTGCATCTGGTACCCGGGCCTTCAGTGGGCACTTCCCCGAGTTTTAGTATCACCACCTTCATAATAATAATAGTAAATAATAATAATAATACATTTTATTTAAAAGCGCCTTATCAAAACACCAAGGTCACAGTACACAGGCATTAAAAACATAAGAAACATTAAAACAACGATGTAAAATACAAAAGACAAACTAACACCGATATCAAACCAGGAACGACAGGATTCGTGAGGAGGCGAGGTGGGTTTGACTGCCTAAACAGAAATGTTTTGAGTCCAGTTTTGAAATGAGGAAATGAGTCCAGGGTAGATGGGTAGGGAGGGAGTTCCAGAGGTGGGGGGCAGACTGGCAGGTGATGGAGGATCTTAGTGAGCGGGTGGGGGTGTTTAGGTGGAGAAGGTCTGAGATGTAGGAGGGAGCCATGTTATGGAGAACTTTGAAGCTAATGAGAAGTGTTTTGAAAGCAACTCTTTAGCCGTTTTCCTGCTGAAATTAGCGGGTTTACACGGGTTTTTCAAACGTGCGTCGACCCGCTCATAATCGGCATTAGGCTTCTTTCCCATTGACGAAAAAAGCCGGGTTTGATCACCTGCCGGCAGCTGCATGTCCTCTGATCCTACTGCTGCGTGTCTGGTGACGCCATCACACTGGGTTAACCCAGTCAACCCGGGTCTGGCGTTCCCACTGCATGCCGATCGGAGCCGAGCTGCTTGAAGGCGATTTAAACCCGCGTCGCTTGCCGAGTCGTTTGACGCGGGTCGATGAGTCATTCCCACTTCCACTAAAAGCCGATTGTTCACGGGTTAAAACGGGTTTTTTGGCCAGCGGGAAAGGGGTATTTGTTTGAATGGAAGCCGGTGGAGTTTATGTAAAACGTGAGTGATATGATCAAACGGCCAGCAGAGTTCTGATGGAGCTGCAGCTTCTGGACGGATTTATTCGGGAGGCCATAGAGACGTGAATTACAGTAATCGATTGGAGAAGTTATGAGACTGTGGAATAGCAGTGGAGTGAGAGAAGGACGGAGGTGGGAGAGGTTGCATCGGTGAAAGTAGGCGGAACGGGTGATGATGTTGATGTGAGACTGTCGAGGACGACACCCAGACTCTTAACCTGAGGGGAGGACAGATGTATTGTCGATGGTAATGGAGAAACTATTGGCTTTGGAGAGAGCGAGAGGCGTACCAACGAGGAGGACTTCAGTTTTAGAGCTGTTTAGTTTGAGAAAATTGGATGAAAACCAAGAATGAACTTCTTGGAGACAGAGGGTAAGGGCGGATGGTGGAAATGAAGAGGATGGTTCGGTAGAAAGGTAGAGCTGGGTGTCGTCCGCGTAGCAACGGAAATTAATGTTGTGTTTCCGGAAAAATGTGACCAATGGGGAGGATGTAAATGATAAACAGGAGGGGCCCCAGGACAGAAGCTTGGGGTACGCCAGCTGAAACAGGAAAGGAGATGGATTAATGAGATTTAAGGGATATGAACTGAGTTCGGTCGGACCGTTATGAGGTGAAGCAGGCTACAGGAGTGTGGGTGATACCGATGGATGCTAATCTATAGCGGAGAGGAGTGTGGGAGATGGTGTCAAAAGCTGCTGTGAGATCAAGAAGAATGAGAATGGAAAGCAGGCCAGAATCTGAGGCCATGAGGAGGTCATCTGTAATTTTGAGAGGAGCAGTTTCAGGATTGTGGAGAGGACGGAAACTGTTATTATTGGACATCAGATGGTTGTGAAGGTGAGAGGCGACTGTTTTTTCAAGAATTTTGGACAAAAAGGGAAGATTTGATATGGGATGTAAATTATTGAAGTTGGTGGGGTCTAGACCAGGTTATTTTTAGGATGGGTGTGACTGAAGCTGTGCAGAGAACTGAACCGGAGCTTAGAGAAGAATGATTGATTTTAGTGATGAGGAGAAGTGAGGAACAGCAGACCCAGCAGGCACATGACGTCAGACGTGACGTTGATTTTTGGTTGGATTTAGGTTCTGACGTCAGATACCCAAAATCCAACACTGGAATGACGTCAACTTACAACATCAGCCTAACGTATGAATTTGACGTTAAATAACTTTGATATTTGGTTGTTTTTAAGTTGTGTTGGTACCTACTCGATACCCAACGTCTGTTCAACGTATTATCCCAACGTCCGACTGACGTTCAAGTCTAATGTCATTAGACGATAATATTTTGTTGGTTTTAAGTTACTTTGGTACCTACTCGATACCCAACGTCTTTTCAATGTATAATCCCAACGTCAGTTCAACGTCGAATATGTCTAACATGCTGTCACCTGTTGTCCTCCAGGTTAAAGCCATCCACATCCACACTGAGCTGTTCTCCATCGAGAACGGCCTGCTCACCCCCACCATGAAGGCCAAGAGGAACGAGCTGCGTCAACACTTCAGATCCCAGATCGACCAGCTGTACGCCGGCATCAAGATGTAGAGCGGAGGTCGCTGAGGAAGCTCACCACAGGAAGCAGATAAGGAGCTCAGACGGTCGGCTGCTGAGTCGCCAGCAGTAAAACAGGAAACTACAGAGGAGCTTGTAATCCATTCAGGCTGTTTTAGGGGAAAAGGACCAAACGTTCCCATCGGAGGACCAGAAAACCTGCCAGATCTCAGAGCAGCTTTTACGTTCACACGTTCTCTAAATGGAGCCATGAGGATTTTAATCAGCTCTTTTAGGGCATTTTAACATCAGATTTCTCAGGAAATAAAAGCCAAACAGACACTTTTTGACCAAAAACTGTCAGGTAGGACTAAAACAAAAGAATATTAGGAAAAATAAACACCAATGAAATATGATAACAGAGCAAAATGGTGTAATAAAGAGTCCAACTCAGGCGTAGAAGCACGGAGAGAGGGAACGACACAGGAACTGCTCCACCACCTCCTGTCACAAATAAACTGCCGTCAGATCATTTGAAATGTTATAGTCAAGAAAACAGAAGATGAGTTCTGGGAACCAGCAAAGGGGGAGATAGAGCTCCAGTACACGTATGCTGGGATAAAAGTGTGACTATTTACCTCCAGGTGTTTGAGGGGACAGAAGTATGGAAGGAGAAAAATGCCAGGATAAAATACATTAATACGACATTAGATCATTACATGTCATTAATTCATTAGTATTAGAAATCAGCATCAATAAATGAATTACTTACTACTACTTTAATAACTACGTAAATGCCTCATTGAATAATATTGGAAATAAATACACATCATGAATAAAATACGATTACGGTCATTAAAGGACATTTTTGTCCTTTCAGCTCATTTGGGATAAATTTGTTGTAATAAAATGTTTCTCTTGAGGAAGTTTAAAAGTCTAATTTTAATTTCTCTTAAAGGTCAACGGAACAAATTTGTCCCCCTCTCAACTCACTAGTGGACAAAAAAGTCCTCTTCCAAAAACTATGAAAACATTTTAGATTAATATATTTTCCACTTTGATTTTATCCTTTTTACTCAATGGGCTTTTATGCACAGCTCCACTACTTCCTGAACTTAGTACTGCACCTTTGTTTCCTGTCTTTCATGATTGGATGAACTGATTAATCCAGCTGTGTCTGATCTAAGCAAATGGTCAGACACACCTGGATTAATCAGCTCATCCAATCTTGAAAGACAGGAAACAAAGGTGCAGTACTAAGTTCAGGAAGTAGTGGAGCTGTGCATAAAGCCCATTAGATCAACTAAATCAACTTCAAACTTAAAATACTGAAGTATTTTAATTATTTTAACCCTTTAAATACCAGTTTGATGACATGATTAAAAAAAAAAAAAAAAAAAGTGTCACCAAACTGCCATTTAAAGTGTTAAAGTCATTTAAATGATTACTTGTTTGGTATTTTTCATTAGAGCTGAAGTAAATGTAGTATTTTTTTTTTTTTAAAAGCGGAAAACAATGTTTGAAATATTTTTATAGCAGTTTTTGGGAAAGGACTTTTTTTGTCTTATAATGACCAAAAGGGTAATAAAATTAAAGCTTTCCTCAAAGGTTAATTAAGCCAGTATTTAATAAAAATGGGACATGACTGAATGAGTCATTTAATAAATTAAGTAATTCAATGTGTTATTATGTGATTTAAATAAAACTGATGACAGATTTAATTATTCAATGGAATATTAATGTTCTTTATTTTCGCACTTTTTTCACTCCCTACGGTCAAGTTTCTATTATGGGAATCAGGTTCTCACCGGTTTGTCTTATTAAGAGGACGATTAGAAATCACACCCAGATTTCTGACGGCAGAAAATCTTCATGGAGCCAAACAGATTTATTTTTGCTTCCATTAGGAGCCATTTATTGATTAATTTGTAAGCCATGCACTAAACATTTCTCCATTTTAATCTTTTTTTTATTTGTTTCCATGTTTGTGTCCGCTGTGGATAACAAGATGGTTTCGTTCAGTCTTTTTATGAAATTCTGTTAGTTTCCCTGTCAAAATCCGTCCCCCCTCCAGCTCTGCTGAAGCCTGGCCTCGTCCACACGGGAGATTTATTTTCTTTTTTTTTTTTTTTAAAGAAAAGAAAACTGTTATTTTTTCAGTTTATTTATAACAGGAAATGAATAGGTTTTAAATCAATTATCCGTCTTAAATTATTGTTTAAATTTAGAATTGAAAAAACTTGAATGTTTAATTTAAGGCAAATTTTGATGCCATGCCATACTTTTGTAAAAACCTTAATTAAATCATTTAAACAGAGCTGTGTGATGTCTTGTTTTAGTTTAATGGGTCTTATTTCTTTTCTTCATGTGGTGATTGAACATTTTACATTATCTTGGTACTAATGATCAATTAAAGCTGAAACCAAGAAAAAATGAGCAGAAAATTCCTTTTTAAAAATCTTAAGTTAAGTAAATTGTCCATATCGATCAGTACTGATACACCCATCTGATTTTCATTGTGAGATCCACAAAGTCTCAGAAAAAAACAGGAAGTCTCAGAAAATGCACCTATCAAATACGATACTTTTGTCATTAAACCGTTTTTAATTTTTTTGTTTCAGTGCTGTCAGCCATCGACGTAATTTAAAGTTGTGCTTGAAGGTTTCCATCCTTTCCCATTAAAGATGGGAAAAAAATCAGCTGAAATAAACAGAAGTTCGTGAAATCGTGACATTGATTTTGGAATGTGGTTGAACAGAATTATTAAAAACAAACAAAAAGTTAAATAAGTAAGCATGATCGGGCTCCTTAACTAAAATTTTGTGCAACACTGATGCAATCAGGTGTTTTC
Source organism: Atherinomorus stipes (assembly GCA_023101725.1). Lineage (NCBI taxonomy): Eukaryota > Metazoa > Chordata > Actinopteri > Atheriniformes > Atherinidae > Atherinomorus > Atherinomorus stipes. The sequence continues at coordinate 42,904 of JALJCO010006990.1, read as the reverse complement.
TGTAACGTCCAATCAGACGTCTGCACCTGCTGACAGGTATGTTGGTCCATTGTTCATAAGCAAGGTAAAGGTGCTCTTAATTTGTCTTGGACAGTTTTGTTTGCTTATATATATTTTTAAATGATTTTTATACACGAAAATTCAAAGTCTTATTTCAGTATTTTTGGATTATACATTATTTTTTTTTTTTTTTTTTTTTCATTTTTTTGGTATTTGAATTACTATTGTGAATTTACCTTTTTCTTTAATGTATTTTTTTTCTTTGTTCCTTGTTCAGATTTGAATAATCAGTCATTCCAGTTCAGTTTGTACAATATGTGTACAGAATTGTAGAATAATACTACAAATAAGAAAATAATATCTGACAATAACGATAACAAATAAAGAGAAATAACAGATTGGTTTGACAGATTCATAATAGCATTCTAGACAGAATCTGTGACAGAACATTGGTTAAAAACTTCTGAGTGAATGTCAATAAATGATTCACATTTCTTATTTGAAATCATTTATTGAGACTTAAAGTAATCCAGTTAAATCGAAAACAAATAATGGAGTTGAGTTCTGACATTTGTCTATATGAATGTGGAATTTTCCTAATAAAATAATAATAATAATAATAAAAGATTAACAGTGGTGCATACTTTTCTTTCTTTGAATTCAAAATAAATAATAATGTATTTTCCTTCTATGCAAATTTCACAAGTTGTTTTGCACAGAATATAATTTTAAGTTCTATCTACTATATGAGCACCCATAAAACAAACGACACATTTGTCACCAGTGTCACAAAATCTTGAAACATACGTGTCAGATGGATATATGTTATATGTCGTGTTTTTAGATGTGTTTTTGTTTTACTCTTGCATTTCTTGGGTAAATGTCGTCTTGCGGCTATGAACCTCTTCGCTCTCCGTAGTGCAGTAAATTGAGACGATCTCTTCGAGGAGGGTGTTTGCAGAAAATGTTCGCTATTTAAACTTTTGAATTCCTGTCCAAAATACGTAATTATACATTAAAGTTTAAAAAAATTAGTACTTAATAAGTCACCACTACGAGGTTTGTTCTGAGTCTGAATAAAGTTTTATTATTGAATCGAGTCGTCGTCCTCCCCCGCGTGTGCTGGATGGTACAGTCCGGAACTTGAAAGGTTTTGCGGGAAGCTGTTTAGTTACAAGCTGAAACAACAAGGCGACAAGTTGAAGACAACTTTACTAATGAGGTAAAAAGGTGATAATCTGGGAACATTTTTACCCCAAGTATTGAGTTTGTTCATAGATCCATATGTCGGCGTGTGTTAGCGGAGTTAGCCTAGCCTCTTTGCTGGTTTAGCTAGCTTTGTGTCGATAATGATGATTCATGGTTTACTAAATGGAACAGGAGCATTCAGCTTTTATTGTGTTCTTTACCAGCTGTGGGGGGAAATAAACCAGACTGTCTGCTTGTTTTCCGCAGTAGCAGAAAGACCAGAGGATCCAGAGCGCTCCCAGAGCCTCCACAGGTGAGACTGTAGACCAGCATCACCTGGCTCAGGTTTCCTGGGCTGCGTCTTCATGTCTGCTGTGTTCAACAGATGGATTCTCCCAACCTGTCTGCTATAAATGAAGAGAGCTTCATGGACGGTCTGCAGCGGAACTGCAGTGAGTCTTCATCATCTGTCACCACCTACCCAGAGCTTATGAATGAAGGACGTTTTCTATCTACATGTTAGGCATAGACATTCTCCATAAAGTGCTGAAAAATTAACATATTTTTGAGGCCAAAATGACTTTTGTGGGGGAAACTTGACTTTAGCAAACTCAGAATCTTTTTCCTGCCTCCCCCTAAGTGTCAAGATACTCTCTGACAAACGTCATAGTTGTATGACTGTTTATACTTCGTATTACCGAATTATTATTATTATTAGGGATGCACAATAACTTTTTTCAAAACCGATACGATAACCTAGGGCTGGGCGATATATCGATATGAAAAATATATCAATATATTTTTAAATGAGATATGGAATTGGACCATATCGCATATATCGATATATGTACTGGTAGTTCAGTGTTATATAAATGCTGCCCATACTTTGGTTTATCATGTTTATTCCTTTGTAATGTTTCTTATTTGCATCTGTAAGTTTCTTGTACAGTTATACAGTATTTATGTTCTCATTTTATTGTTCTTTGAACAGCTAAGTGTTAATTCTAGGGATGCACGACAACCACTATTTAAAACCAAAACCGATTAAATTTCAGCTCTTAAAGGCTGATGCCGATAACTGATACCGATGACACACATACAAACCTAATTCGAACTGTATGGGGTAGTTGTGTCTAAAATAAGAAGGGAAAGTGGTCTGGGGCCTCCCCTGTGAAGCAGCAGCTGTCTTTCCCCAATCACAATATCTCAGCCAGAAAAGCATAAAAGTGGGATTTTCAACGTCTGCATGTCCAATCATAAAAATTCCAACTTTATGGGACATATGTTATTGGGGTGAGTCGTCATGATATCGGACGTATCGGAATGATGCTATAATTTCCTGTTATCGGCCTGATAATTATTGTGCATCCTTAGTTATTTCATCCGGCCGGTATAAGTAGAACTCCTTAAAAATATCGGAATATCTATTGTTTATCGATATTCAACCCATATATCGGGATGTGACTTTTGGTCCATATTGCCCAGCCCTACGATAACCGATAAATTTCAGCCCAGAAAGGCCGATAACTGATAACCAATATCACACATCATGACATCAATACTATAAACAAAACAAAAAATAATTTTTACTCTTTTTAAATGAAGAAATATTTAATTTTTCCAGTTAAAAACTATCAGCAAGCCTCTTAACATTTTCTAAAACATCAAAAAAACTATTGTATCTCACACACAGCAACTTGAATAAGGTGCATTGTTTACTGATACAAAAATAAAGGCTCCTTATACTGATGCAAATACATACATCGGGATTACAAACTTAAGTACAATTGAAGATATAAAACCATAGAAAATGATGCATTCAAACGTTTACTGTATGTTAACACTATGAAAAAGTTTATTTTAAACAATAATAATGACTGACAGGTCACACTTGTCTATGTAAGTAACCATTTTTAAATGATAATTCCAGTTTCATAATGTAATCTGAGCACTACCGTGCTGACAAAAATATCACTTATCGGAATGATGAAATTTCCTGTTATCGGCCCGATAATTATCGGATCCATAACTATTGTGCGCCCCTAATTATTTATCTCGCCATTAAAATGTCCCCAAAAATGTTTTTTGTCCCCTGTAGCAGCTACTGGACCTGGGTAAGCTGTAATCCCTGTGGATTTTTGTTTACGTGTTTATGCTACACTGACTGGAGGAAATGAGGCTTTGAGATTCTCCTAAAAAAGCGCAGCCTCAATTTAGCAGATTGTCCTGCTGGAATGTCAGTCTCTGTCCCAGACTTCCAACCTCCACAAGATTGAAACAAATTTTCCTCAAGCTTTCACCCGTATTCAATCCCGTCCATTATCACCCTGATTTCAGACCAGTTTCCTGACCCCTACCAATGGAAACATCCCCGCAGCATGATGCTGCCACCACCGGGCTTCACTGTGGGGATGACATGTTGGGCTTGAACAGATATGGTGTTCTACTTGATGACCAGAAACTTAAATTTGACTCTCATCTGACCAGAGGACTTTTTGTTGCTAGGCAACCCTCTTCACAGCACCGCCATGAAGGAAGATCTGAACGTTTTAGAGGAGGAACAGAATAATAGAAGAATAGGAGGAAGAGGGAAGATTCCTAAAGCGGCGAAGACTGCCGGGAAGCAGCGTGGAGCTGCTGAGAAGAGGAAGAAGGAAGAGGAAGACGAAGTGGAAGAGATGGAGAGGAAAAGGAGGATGAGTGGAACAGCGAAGGCCAAAACCAGGTGAAGAGAGCAGAATCTGTTGCTATCCGCTCTGAAACGACTCGCGATGACGTGACGACGGCTTGTTTCTCGTCAAGCAGCTCGGGCGGGGTGGCAGCCGCGGAGAAAGACGGCTTCGAGACGGAGAAGAAGAGCGTCGTCTCCCAGAGCAACGGTCGCCCCGGCGACGCAAATATTCGCCGTCTGGCCGGGGAGAAGCCCGCCAGGAGGAGGAGTAAGAGACCGGAGGCAGCAGTGAGGTGAGCAGACGGATGCAGACGAGTCATTCACAGACCGACGCACACATGTTTTCACTAAGGTTCATCGTTTTTATTATTGTTATCATGAATATTATCATTATTATAATTTAAATGTTGTTGTTGTTATTATTTCTATTTTATCATTTTCATAATTATTTTTATTTTTATTATTATTATTTTTTATACATTTAGGCTCAAATAGAAGGTGACAAACATTAAATAATATCATCAGAAGGAAACGTCTTAAGTTTTACAGATAAAAGAAAAAAAAAACCCTAAACTGCCACAGAGGGCGTTAAAACCGCATTCCCAGCAGTCTTATTGGCGGAATCGCCTTCGTTTCTGTGATGCATGCAGTCCTGTTTCCTTTGTTTCTCTAAGAGCGACGGCCGGTCAGCAGGAGGCCGAGAGGAGAGAAACTGCATCGGACGTGAGCAGCGACGGTCAGTCTGAGGTGAGGATGCAGATGTGTTTTCTGCGTTTTGCTACATCAGAGAGAAACTCAACTCTTTTCTTCTTTCTGAGACCTTGTGCACTCGTAGCTCTCCCTCCCTCCCTCCTCCAACTAGATAAACAATGTAAACCACCTGGTTTTTTTGAAGAGAAATTCTCCCACACAGAACTGTGTTTCTGAGAGGGTTTGCTCCTTGACCGTCAGCCGGGTGTAACCCGGGAAACGTGCTGCTTTTTATCCATGTTGCAGTACTTGATCTGATGTAGGACTGTGTGGTGGAATATTATGGATGGAGAAAAGAGGTGATGTAGGAGGAGTTGCTGCTTAGATGGAGGGGAAAGGTTTGCAGGTGGAAAGAAGCTTTAACAAAACAAATGACGGATATTTGGGCGCAAACTTGGTCATTGACGGAGACGTCATTATGGGTGATATTATGGGCGTGGCCTATTCCCATGCCCCACGGATTAAAAAAAAAAGAAAAACAAACAGATAAACAACATCCTGCAGGTTCACCACCGAACAGCACCTGTTATATATATCTGTTAATTATGTTAACTGTTTTATACGGTTTGATATTTCTTTATTTCCTCATTTCAGGGAGACTTATATGATCTGGCTAGAGACAAGCAATGAGAACTAGCCTTCTGGCTAAATCTGGCATATTTAGAAGTGTTTCTTTGTTTTTATATGATCTGTCTTTATCAAATAAATAAAATTAGAGTATAGGCCGATATCGCGTCAATATTGAACCAATATCAATATTCAGTTTTAAGACCGATACAGGCCGATTAAAACCGCGCATCACTCGTCCCAAACAGCAGCAGATCTCCACCAGGATGAAGGTGTTGGGATGGTTTTTATTGGATAAACTACACGTTCCTCGTCCGAGGGTCATGTTCACCTGGTTTTACGTTCAGATTGAGTTTATTTAAAAAGGTTTTAGGACCAGATGCTTGTCCCTGTCAGCTGAAACTTGATGACTAACAGGACTGTGTTTGAGGTTCCTCCGTGTCTTCACTGATAACTGGTCTTCTTCCAGGACTCGGCGGTCGATGAGGATGTGGGCGAAGACACCAGCTGGGTACGGACTAGCAGCAGCTGCAGGAAGGACTACACTTGGATGTCTCACCTGTTTGTCTTTCATCCAGAAACCAAGTCCGAAGAAGACCAGGATGCCGAGTTTAGGCAGAACCAGGAAGTCCTCGTCCCAGAGGTCCGGGTCCAGGAAGTCTTCGTCAGGTTAGAGAACCAGCATCGAGCATTTCACGCTGTCTGATGTACGTCGATCCTCACGAGCTACGTTCCCCCCCCTGAAGGAGAAGCTGGAACAGCCAGCGGTGAAGAAGGCAGGAGGAAGAGGAGGAGACCGGCCGGTCGGGGAGGGACGGATCTGGACGTGGTGCTGGAGGTGTTCCTGGACTTCTGTGACCAGTACAGGTGAAACCCCCCGTTTCACACGCAAGGTTGTTCTAGTTCACCAAAACTAAGAACAGTTCCGTTAACTGAAATAAAAATAAAAATGACGATCACTGAAACTGTACGGTGCCTTTACACAACTAACTACAACTAACTAAAATTATTGCAAAAACATCCTTAGTTTCACTCTTTGTAAATTAGTTTAATACATAAACCTTCTGGGTTTAAATGAAATCTGTTTCTATTTAATCTGTTTACTTTACTCTGCCAGTTTGATTCTGAATGTCACACCAGACAAATACGTATAATTTACGGAAAAAAACAAACTAAAACTAACACTGAAACTAATAAAGACTAAACTAAAACTAAGCATTTTACAAAAATAAAAACTAGCAAAGCTGCGCAACTTTTATTGGAAAAACAAGAAGTCAAACCTGAATAAAAACTGAAGCTAATTAAACATCCAAAACTATTATAACCTTGTTCACATGCTGGAAGTCGGCAGACTGGAAACGTGAAGATCTCAGAAGCTTAAAATCATCCTGTTTACCATCCTGACCAACCTGATCTGACAAAAATACATGACAAGTGGGGACTATGTATATTGTCCTGTGTATTGTTTTGTATGAAGATAAAATGTAAATTTAAAAAAAAAAAAAAGTGACGTGAGCACGAACAGTTTTACTCACATACGTGTCCCCGACACACAAGTGCTTCAAATTATGTGTCACTGACATGTAAAGCTGGCTTTAAGTCACTGGTGAGGCTTTTCGTGTCCCCAGACACGAATTTTTCTGCTTCAAATAACGTGCTGCTGACACGTTAAAACTGGGCAATGTAAAATCAACAAGTAATCTAAAAAAACATCACACCCATATTAGGTCGTTTGTACGGACTATATTACATTTTTCATATCTACTCAGTTTATAAAAGCGATCCACAGTTCTTCTCATTCTGACGGAGCCTAAACCCTTTTAGGTTTTTTGGCTGCATGTTGCCTGGAGAAACCTGGAATCATCTCCCCACTTTCTGCATGACGGACACGTGTTCCTCCAGAGCTGCTGGCATGCAGCTGTTAGAGGCACTTCTGCCCCAACGTCATCTAAATTACTTCATGCGCTGTCATTCAGCTTTGCAGACGTAACGAGCCAACGTCTGTTAGCTGATGGCTGTTTGTCTCTGAGGAAATCTTCCTGCAGCTGTTAGTTTCTTCCTCAGAGAGTGTGTATAGGTCAGGATTCTCTAAGAGTTTCTGTTCAAAGAGGGCGTCTTGCTACGATGCTGCGCATGCGTGTTTGATGCTTTGATTGGTGCCACCTCGTTGCGTATACCGGTGTAAGTCAGTTATGTTAAGGAAGCTACAGCTTGGCCTGAATATTCATATATATCACTCACATATGCACAAATGAAGAAAATCAACTTAAATGAAGTTTTTTTTATGAGGAAATAACAGTAACATGCTGAAAAGCTCTAAAAAGTCCATTTTTTAATTTAGGGCTCCTTTAAAGAATTTAGAGTAATTTTTCAGACACACACACACACACACACACACACACACACACACGACTCAAACTGTGTTTTTCAGCTTCAGAGTGAAATTTACAGGAAATGACAGTTGATGCAACACTGATATTATATCATGAAGTGGAATCACAGCGGGGTTGTTTCCTCGTCCTAAACAGTTTACTGTAACAAAATCAGCCATCAGAGGCGAGTAGACGATATGAAACCCGTCATGTGGGGCAGGCAGATGAAGTTACCGTGGATTTTCGCTTCACTCTGACGTCATGCAAGAAGCTGTTTCTGACTTTCTGTCCGTTCAGACCTGAGAAGGGTTAACAGATGATCTGTCTCCAGGAAGTCTGTGGAGTCCACGGCGGTCCGGAGCGCCATCGACCGTTTCTCCAGCACCGTGGAGGAGCGGCTCCTGGAGGAGGTGAGGCTGCTGAGGAGCACCAGGGTTTCCCACCAGCCTCACGCTTCTGCTCTAATCCACCTGTTCTGCTGCTTCTCCTCCAGATCTCCGCTCGTAAGGAGCTCAACATCTTGAAACGAGAGAACCGGAAGGTAACCATGGCAACCATTGTATTACCCTGTAGCATGCAAGGTTATAAATAGTGGATGTGTAATTATTTCAGTTTTTATTCAGTTTTGACTTTTTCAGTTCAGTAAGTTTTCTTTTAGTTTTTTGAGGTAGCAGGTTTGCTCATTTTTATTCGGGTTTTTTTTTTTTTTTTTTTTTTCCAATGCTTAGTTGTAGTTTAGTTAATAGTTACTGTGATAGCTTTAGTTTACTGGGATTTTTTTTTTTTTTTTTTTATTGGTAAATTTGTCTAGTGTGACATTGAAAATAATCAGAAAGTCACTTGGAACGTCTAAAACTTCTACAGTATAATTGGCTCATGCGTACATATATCACTCCAGAAAAACTTAACAAATACAACAATACTGTACCTGATACATGTATTAAATGTGGGAAAGACAAAGGTATACTTTTTCACTGTTTTTGGCAGTGCACTGTAATAAAGAAGTTCTGGGAAGCAGAAAGTGTATTCAAGATATAATACACATTCAGATACCTTTTAGACCCTAAACTTTGCATTCTAGGTTTAGAGCCAAGCAACCACAAGGTCACTAGAGGACAGCAATCTTTTTTAGATATTAGTTTTTTATTGGCTAAAAGAGTGATTGCGTTATCTTGGAAAAATGTGGCTAGACCAAGTGCCAGTAAATGGATTTCCGAATTATCTACAACTCTGCCCTTAGAAAAAATTACATATTCTCTAAGGGGCAAACAATCCCTGTATGATAACATCTGGGGTCCCTTTTTAAGCTACCTAGAAAGGACAGCTCAAACAACTCTGGGGGAAACATCTGGGGACATTTAAGTGGCTCTCTGTGGTTCCCAAGATTGTCGAGGTTTTTTTTTTCCTTCCTCCTGTGTTTTTTTTCTTTTTTCCATCTACAGCTACTAAATATTAATTTAACACTTGTAAGACTGGAATGTAATTAAGTGAACCTCAAACAAATTATGTAAGTGTGTAGAGAGGCATGTGTAAAGGGTGTTGGGGTGGGGGGGGTTGTTCTTGTCATTACTGTTATCCATGTACCAGTACAACATCTTCAGCGGTGTGAAATTTCGTGGAACATGTGGAAATGTAGAATTTTGTCATACGATTGTTGTTAAAAATAAATAAAGAAAGAAAAGAGAGGAAAAAAAATAAAAAATAAATAAAGATAATGTTGGAAAAAGTCACTCGGAGTAAAACCTGCAGAGCAAAGTAAAGAGCTTAAATAGAAATAGATTTCATATCAACCCAAAAGGCTTGTGTATTACATATATAATAAACTAAAACTAAGCATGTTTTTGCAACAATTTTAGTTTCATTTTGTAAAGACACAATACAGTTTCAGTTATCGTTTTTAAAAAATTTTTAATCTTTTTTAAAAATATTTTCATTTTTATTTATTTTTAACGAAAAAAATGTTTTAATTTTAACTATAATAACCTTGGTAGCATGTGCTGCTAATGACCAATCACAGTCAGATCACCGCATTTATTGACAGGTTAGAGACCTCCAAGCTTCTGATGTGTTCACTGACGCTCTGTAAATATCAGCACTGCAGTCTTATGTATTTACCGTTAAGTTATCAAACCAGATGTAGTTAAAGGTAGGAGATCCTGGAGAAACGGTTCCAGCAAGCTGCATCTAGAAAATGCTCATTCTTCAGATTTTATGATAACCGGAAGCAAAAACTTAATCAAACTTTTTTAAATTATTATTAACAGACATGGAGCGTTGCTAAAGTTACAGGGAGGCTCTGAAGATACACTCTGCCAAATTTCATAGTTGTATGACTGTTTATACCATTGTAGTACCTAAATATGTGGATTTACATCATTTTGCCAGTAAAATGTCCCCAGAAAGAGTTTCTGTCCCCCTGTAGCTGTCCAGCATCTCCTGGACCAGGTTGTCCACCCAGGTTGTGTCCTTGAAGGTCCTGGAGATGATTTCTGATCATTTACAACTCTCTGGGTCTGTGTTCTGCTCGGCCTCCTGGGTAATACAGTGGCTTGCAAAAGTATTCATACCCATGACCAAAACTAAATTGCTCAGAAAAGAACAAAGCAAAAGTGGGTTTCACCTTTTTATATGAAAGGAAATGTCACAAACTCAACAATCCATCACTGTCCTTGTTCGTAAGCGCTCGTTACTATGAATAGGTTGCATAAGTTTGTATGTCATTGTTGCAAAAGTATTCACACTAAGTCATTAAGTCACAATCAGTACTTGGTTGCAGCTCCTTTGGCAGCAATAACAGCTACCAATCGCTTTGGATAGCCAGCAATGAGTTTTGTGCAGTGGTCCTTGGACAGTTTCGCCCACTCCTCTTTGCAATACTGCTCCAGCTGAGTCGGTTACTTGGTGACCTTCGGTGGACAGCAATCTTCAGATCCCTCCACAGGTTTTCTAATGGGTTGAGATCTGCGCTTTGACTGAGCCAGTCTAGAATCTTCACTTTCTTCTTCCTGAACCATTCTTGTGTCACTCGAGCCGTATGTTTTGGATCATTATCCTGTTGAAAGGTGAACTTCCTCCCAAGCTTCAGGCTTTTTGCAGATTTGAAGACGTTTTCCTCCAGGATGTTGATGTATTTTGCACTATTCATAATCCCTTGCACACGGACAAGCTCACCAGGACCGGAGGAAGAGAAACAGCCCCATAGCATTATATTCCCACCTCCATGTTTCACGGCAGGGATGGTATGAGCTGGATCATCAGCTGTGTTAGCTTTGCGCCAAACATACTTCTTGGCGTTTAGGCCAAAAAGTTCTATTTTGGTTTCATCTGACCAGATCACACGTTCCTACGTGTGTGGTGACATACTGCAAACGAGCCTTGAGATGTTGTTTCTTCAGATATGGCTTCTTCTTTGCAACACGCCCATAGAGACCTTCCTTGTGTAAAGTGCGGGATATTGTGGACTTGTGTACGTTAGTCCCAGCACCCTGGAGAGACTTCTTCAGGTCTTCAAGAGTGACGGAGGGGTTTACTCTGGCTTCCCTGAGCAATTTCCTTTTTGCCTTTTGCCGTGATCTTGGAGGGGCGCCCTGTTCTTTGGAGGTTCACAGTGGTACTGTGGCGCTTCCACTTCTGGACCAGTGATGCAACAGTACTTTTTGGCACATTGAGTGAACTTGCGATGGCTACATAGCTTTGCCCATCTCTATGCTTCTCTACAACTTTCTTTCTGAGGTCTTCTGAGAGCTCCTTGGACTTCATGACTGTTGTCTGCTGACAAGCATGGGATGACTGTGGACAGGTGACTATTGGGCACTAATTATGGGGACCAATCACGGATATACAAATCACCTGGGACTAAATACCGCCCTGTGACACTGTGAGGCAATAGTTTTTTTTTTTTTTTTTTTTTTTTTTTAACAATATCTTTATTAACAAAGTCTTTGTGTACAAGACAAGTCAGGAAATTAAAATGACAATATTTCATTTAAGGCAATAGTTTATAGTGTGAAATCATTTTCGACTCAAAATAGCATCTTTGGTGCAAGGGTGTGAATACTTATTCAACAATGAAATACAGACTTATACAACCTATTCATAGTAAAGAGTGCTTACGAACAAAAACAGTGATGGATTGTGTGTTTGTGCCATTTCCTTTCATATAAAAAGGTGAAACCCACTTTTGCTTTCTTCTGTTCTGAGCAATTGAGTTTTGGTCATGGGTATGAATACTTTTGCAAGCCACTGTAGCTGCTAGATTTATAAATGTGGGTGAAAGGTGGAACATTATGGAACATTTTTGTGCTCCAAGTCAGGATGACAGCGGTGACGTCGTTCATCACACTGCCATTAAAATCATTTCAATGCAAACTTTAAAAGTTCACGAAAGATGGTTGATTCTCACTGTAAGACCTCTCAGAATGCAGCTGGGGTGTGTGGGTGTGTTTTTGCAACATTGTGGGGACCATGTTCTGGATTTTTACCATCACCGTGGGGACGTCTTGCCCTCATGGGGACATTTTCCTGGTACCCACGGGTACGAACCTCGTTTTGAGGGTCAAGATTAGGTTTTAGAGATTAAGTTACAATTAGGTTTTGGTTAGGGTTAGAACAAGGATTAGGTTTAGGCAATCAGGTATGGGTGTTGGGTTTAGGGTAAGGGGCTAGGGAATGCATTATGTCAATGGATGTACCCCACGGGGATATAAAAACAAACGTGTGTGTGTGTGTGTGTGTGTGTGTGTGACTCAGGTTGGTTCTCTCATCCACAAGAAGAGTCAGAAACTTCTGGATGCGAATCAGGAGCTGATGAGGTGAGATGCTGCGTCAGCGTTTGGTCTGAAACGATGTGTACGGAGAATGAAGTGTTTTACATCCGTGCACCTGGATCGTGTGTGTTCCTGTACTTGCTACATTGTGAGGACCAATTTGAATTTTTAATAGGGATGCACAATATAATCAACCCCCTATCGATATCGGCCTATATTGACCTTAAAACTCAGTATCGGACATCGGCCACCCCACCCATATTTAACCCATATTTAACCGATCAGGCCGCTGTTTCTGAAGTCTAGAAAAAATGAAAACTACTTCTTCTAAAACTTCTCTTTTACAGACTTTAAAACTTCTAAAGACAGTTTCTTTTAGGATGTTCTGTGTGAACAGTTTGTAGACTATCATTTCTGTAAATGACCAAATATCCCTTTTTGGTTTTTTTTTTTTCTCTCTCTCAGGGACGATCAAATCCAGGTCGTTCTAGGATCTAGTGCACATATCCTATTACCGTATTTTCCGGACTAAGTCGCTCCTGGGTATAAGTCGCGTCGGTCAAAAAACGCATCATGAAGAGGAAAAGAACATAAACTACTCACAAAAAGTTTGGGATATTTGGGTTTTTATGATGTGAGAATGAACTTAAAATCCAAACTGTTTGAGATGGAGGGATTACCACATCATAGTTCCAGTTAAATGTCCAACATTCATGATATAATATCAAAGTGTGAACATTTCTCATTTTACTTAAATTTTAACCGAAAGTTGAATATCCCTAACTTTTTGTGAGCAGTGCATATAAGTTGTATTGGACTAAGTCGTATTTATTTTTTAATTAGTTCTTTTCATGTCAGGTTTGTAACTGCTAAAAATTCCCCAATCACTCCGATTCCAAAGTTAATGCCTGTAAATGATTAAGAACGATAAACATCCTTGGTTCATGTCAGTCAGCATGAACTGACACTTAAATATGTTAAATTGTACATATTCAGACATAAGTCGCAGGAGCAGCCATACTATGAAAAAAAAGTGACATAGTCCGGAAAATACGGTAGTTTTGTTTGAACAACTGTCATTAAGTTGAGGTATTTTTCTAATTTTGCACAAGGAATAAATATTACATTTTATTTTTCAGCTTCAATATCGATTATTGGCCACATGAGTTTTAAAATATCGGCATCAGATGTTGGCCAAAATTCCAATATTGTGCAGTCCTGGTTTTTAACCAACAAAGTGAGGACATTTTTGTAAAGTGAGGACATTTTGGCCGGTTTTTACTAAAAAAGCCTCAGAAAAGCCCATTTTTGAGGGTCAAGATTTAGTTGTAGAGTTTAGGTTAGGGTTAGGTTTAGGCAATCAGTTGTGGTGGTTAGGGTAAAGCCTGGACCAGACGACATGAATTTAGCCCGATTTTGGCCTTGCAGAGATGTCGCCTGATTCTGCGTTGTCAGATCGTAGAACGTTGCGTCTTCGCTCCGTGTAGTGTGAGATAATCGGCGATTCACGATTTGGCGTCTGCAACGCTTCGCAACGCAGAAAGACTGGCGTCAGAATTTTATGTTTGTCCGCCTCGTGCGACATGTCCAGTGCGTCTGTTGCCATGGCTGATTGACAGCTCCTTGTCCCGCCTCCCCGTCTCGTGCCGTCTCTTGCGACTAGGACTGCCACAAACAATTATTTTGATAATCGATTAGTCACTTATTTTGTTGATTAGTCGACTTATCGGATCTTGCGAAAATTGTAGCATATTTACAGAACCAGTTTGGACACTTCGCAGTTCGCAAGTTTGGACACTTTCTCATTGAATCTGATGGAAAACGTGTCCAAACTTTTGACTGGTAGTGTTTATCTCAAACTATTTAAGAAAAGCTGAGCAGAGACATGGCAGTGGAAGGCAGCGGCAATTTGGAGAAGAAAAACAAAGCTTTTAAACAATAAATGAGTTGATTATGAAATTAGCCACCAACTATTTTGATAATCAACAATTAGTTGATTAATCGACTAATCGTTGCAGCCCTACTTGCGACACCACGCGATGATCAGACGGCTGTCGTGTCTGATTGTTGCGTTCTTGTAGTGTGACCACTAAAAAGAAACCGTCTGTTTTATGACACAATGTCTATTAATCTGACGTAGCAACCGTCGTGAACCATGAAAAAAATCATGTAGTCTGATCCAAGCATGAGTGTAAGGAGCCAGGGAATGCATTATGTCAGGAAATGTCCTCACAAAGACAATAGAAGGATGTGTGTGTGTGTGTGTGTGTGTGTGTGTGTGTGTGTGTGTGTGGTCCGTCAGGGCGGAGAGGCAGGTGAGGCTGCTGCAGAAGGAGGAGGCTGAACTTCAGCAGAGACTGGCGGATCTGAAGCGAGGCCGGGCCTTTCTCAGTGACATCGCGGAGCTCAGCATGCGATATCTGGACCACCGAAGCAGGAATCCCACCGAGAAGGAGACGGTACGGAAACTATGATGTCATTCTGATGTCACACAGATCCGCGCTCAGGAGGATCACAGCTGTGTCTCACGTTGCTTCAACGCACTCTGAAGCAGCCTCCTGAAACTGTAGCTGCTGAAATGGGACATCCTAGCCAAAAAAAAAAAACTTCCCGTAGTGCTCCAGTCCCGTTGCCTAGCAACTGCAGACTCCACATCTATCGAGCGACGACATTCTTTCCACTTATTCCTTCAGATACGTCGAACAAACTAAATGGAACCAGACATTTTATTCCTTTTCACTTATCTGTCGTTACCTGAACGTTAACACCTCATTAACCGCTCGGTAACACCTGAATAATGTCATGCAGAGGCCAAAACTCTCTTTTTAAGCTTGTCCGTGTATTTTTTATAAATTTTCCACAGAGACTATCTGTTGTTTCTAACCAGTAAACACTTCATTTAATGCTTAAAAATCTACAAATATATCAAAATATCGCACTTGTAGCTCTGCTGATTATTCCCTCCCATCCTGTTACCGTACAGATCTCATCTCAGCGGAAGGAACAGCGGCAATTTTAAGAGGAAAAACAAAAGTTATAAACAAATGATTATGCGCAACCCCCACTGCTTCCTGAATTAAGTAGAGCTCCTCTGTTTCCCATCTGTCATGATTGGACAAACCAATTAATCCAGATGTGTCTGGCCATCGTCGTCGTGGTAACAGACACACCTGGATGAATCAGTTTGTCCAATCATGAAAGACAGGAAACAGAGCAGCACTACTAAGTTCAGGAAGTAGTGGAACTGTGCATAAAGGTCAACGGTTAGTCGAGTCATCGACTCAATGCAGCCGAGAGTTGAATTATTTCAATTTAACGAACATTTCTAATCGGGTTTTTGTCAATTCCATCACTGAGATGGAGCGATGCCTTTACGCTAAACATGGTTCTGGACTAAAATGACATGAAACACTCAGACAAACGAGGGTAAAAATACAGGGATGTATCGTATATCGTCATCTGAAACAAATGTATCAACAGGTTTCTACATGTCCTGGAAAACCTGGAAAATGAACATTTTTCCAGTCATGGAAAACACATGGAAAATGAGAAAAGGGGTAAAATGTCCTGGAAAATTATTTTTCCTCCCTCCGCTTCTTCGCTGCTTCGTCTCCTCTTTGTCTCCTCTTTGTCTCCACTTCGTCTCCACTTCGTCTCCTCTTTGTCTCCGCTTCTTCGCTGCTTCGTCTCCTCTTCGTCTCTGCTTCATCCTTCTTTGTCTCCGCTTCGTTGCTGCTTTGTCTCCTCTTTGTCTCTGCTTCGTCTCCTCTTTGTCTCTGCTTCGTCTCCTCTTTGTCTCTGATTTGTCTCCACTTCGTCGCTGCTTCGTCTCCGCTTCGTCGCTGCTTCGTCTCCGCTTCGTCGCTGCTTCGTCTCCGCTTCGTCGCTGCTTCGTCTCCGCTTCGTCGCTGCTTCGTCTCCGCTTCGTCTCCGCTTCGTCGCTGCTTCGTCTCCGCTTCGTCGCTGCTTCGTCTCCGCTTCGTCGCTGCTTCGTCTCCGCTTCGTCGCTGCTTCGTCTCCGCTTCGTCGCTGCTTCGTCTCCGCTTCGTCGCTGCTTCGTCTCCGCTTCGTCGCTGCTTCGTCTCCGCTTCGTCGCTGCTTCCTCTCCTCTTAGTCTCTGCTTCGTCTCCCCCTTGTCTCCGCTTCGTCTCCCCCTTGTCTCCGCTTCATCTCCGCTTTGTGTCCTCTTCGTCGCCGCTTCGTCACTGTTTCGTCTCCGCTTCGTCTCCTCTTTCTCTGCTTCGTCTCCTCTTTGTCCCCTTTTCGTCTCCTCTTTGTATCCACTTCATCTCCTCTTCGTCGCCGCTTCGTCTCTGTTTTGTCTCCGCTTCGTCACCGCTTTGTCTCTGCTTCGTCTCCGCTTCGTCTCCACTTCGTCTCCTCTTCGTCTACTTCATTGCTACTTCATCACTGTACAAAATATCCGCTACAATTGTGGAACTCGTCTCCCGAAAGCTTGTGGTGGAAGTTATTAGTCTATGTTGTGATAACTTGACCCGTAATGTAGCAACTGGAAATGTCCTGGAAAATAACTTAAAGAAAAGAGTGGGAACCGTGGTATATTTGGTCCCTATCGCTCTGCCCTACTGCATCCCCTGGAATGACCGTCCCCTGTCCCTCCCGTCTGGTTGACTGTGTGGAATCTTTTATGTTTTCTATTATCTTTCCTTTTAATATGTTAATTATGTCATTTTGTTGTACTTTTCTCCCTTTTATGTACAGCACTTAGTGATTTTATATTTGTGAAAAGTGCTTTTATGAATCAATTTTGCTTACTTACTTACTAATATTCTCTTTCTGGTGCAGTTTGGAGCATCCAGCTTACCAGCTCTGCTGCTGGAGTCCAGGTTCATTCAGCCGAGCGGACTCAACAACCCGCTGAAAAAAAGACAGAAGATAAAAAACACTCAGAAATAAAGTGTTTTTACCCCATCAGCCCCTATCACACTCATTTACTGATACTCCACCTTACCTGTCAGGCTAATGCTGCTTTTACTCACTGCTAAAATAAAAATAAAAAGAGACGTTTGATAAATTCCTACATGTTTTCTTTTGTGTGTTTTCTTTAAAAATAAACTGAAGTAGAGTGACGATTAAAAATGTTTCACCAATCTGCGTTCTTTCCTGAGATTGTGCGGACGCGTCAAAACCCGGCAGGTAGACGTTCTCAGCCAATCAGCTTCTGGTATCCGTCCCGACCGCAGTAGGATCTCGTTTCTGATTGGCTGAAAGTTTCAGACTTGTATTTAAATGATGAAACATTTCCTTATTGAGGCAGCAGAGCTGCTGAAGTCGCCTCTACGTTATATCTCCTGTAAAGGTAAGTGAACGGTGTTGGTGTAATTATTATTCATATTTATGTTCTCTGGGGAGGTTTTTAGCGTTTGTTTTGGGTAATTTACAGCTTGTTTAGTGTTTGTTTTTACCGTCTTTGGGAACAGGACAACACCCGAGACAGAAACGCTGATAAAGAAGCAGGTTTGTTTCTGCTTCGTCACGCCGCGAAAGAAAAGGGCTTTTTTCGTCACTTGTGGGTCAGTTAAAGCCACAGACAGTGAATTCCCTCCTCTATTTCGGCTCGATCAGGTTGTACCTCGTCCTGTAGTCCAGTCTTTCTCGATCCTGGTCTCCAGAGACCCTGTCCTGCATGTTGTAGGTCTTTCAAACTCCAGAAATGCTCATTAGGCTGTTCTTAAGCTGTTAATGACTCATTCATATGGGCCAGGTGAGCATGGACACCTGTAAGCAGGCAAGACAGGCGACTACGCAACATTGCGGTGGTTTACCTGGAACAGGATCGAGTCTGACAGGATAATTACGAGTATTTACAGGTAAAAAGTGACTATATTTTACCAGAAAGTCGCATTATTCCTGTTTTGTGGCGGATCGGGGCTGTAAACGGTTTCATTTTGAGTCCGTTGCCTGCAGAGAAACGAGATGCAGTGATGTGTGTGTGTGTAGACCACATCAGACCAGGTCCCGTTAAAAGAGGAAATACTCCAGTTCTTACTAACACATGGACTGAATTATTCTTAGCAGATTATATTTATCATGAAACCTTGTACTTTATTTACGGGTGCACGATAATTATTGGACCGAAAGTTAGTGGGTGCGATAACAGGAAATTTCGATAAGTCCGAGATCATGATGGCTTACCCTGAAAGCATATATTATTTTTGCTCCTCACATTGTCTATTGTCTATTTAAATAGACAAGTTAAATCTGTCAGTCATTCTTGACTGTTAACACAATCTTTAAGTCTGTTTTTAAACAAACAGTCCTCAAAATTATTCATACCCCTAAAGAAAAGGTTAAATTCACAGTAGCAATTCAAATAAACTAGTAATAAATAAATTTTGACAAAAATATAATTTAGTTAAATAAAATATTGCTTTTGAATTGTGGTTGGAAATAATTTATGTTTTTTAAATTAATGAAACTGTCCCAGACACGTTAGAGCACCTTTCCCATCGTGGACCAACATACCTGTCAACAGGTGCAGACGTCTGATTGGACGTTACAGAAAACACCTGATTGCAGTGATTGCCTTGAAGTGTTGCTCAATAAAATTTTAGCTGTGGAGCCCCATGAGTAGGGCTGGGAAAAAATAAAATGTTGATACACTGAAATATTGCGATATTTTCATATGCTAATATGTCAATAATTAAAAGTGTGATATCGTTCTATTTGTTAATTAAATCTCGCGATATTTCGTTCAGTCAAGAAATCTCGCGAGATTATTGCAAGATCTTTACAAAATTTCACAAGATTTCGTTGGTAAAATAGATCGATACCACATTTTTAATTAACGATGTATCGGCATATGAAAATGTTGCAATATTTCAGTGTATCAATATTTTTCACAGCCCTACCCATCATGCTGGTTTACTTTTTTTTATTTCTTGTGTGTTTGTTTTTTAATATTTCTTTCAAACCACAATTCAAAATCAATGTCATGATTTTCATAAATTTTTTTTTATCATTTTGACATTTTCAACTTTTTTCTTTGACAGCTGATATATATATATATACACTGCCCGGCCAAAATAAAAG
Source organism: Atherinomorus stipes (assembly GCA_023101725.1). Classification (NCBI taxonomy): domain Eukaryota; kingdom Metazoa; phylum Chordata; class Actinopteri; order Atheriniformes; family Atherinidae; genus Atherinomorus; species Atherinomorus stipes. Next base: position 23,537 of record JALJCO010006990.1, on the reverse strand, counting down.
TCGCCAACAAAAAAAAGTTCAAACATTTAACATTTGGTTGGACCTTTAGCTTTGATCGCGGCAGCATTCGCTGTGTTTCCAGAAGCTTCTGCAATGTCACCAGATTTATTTGCATCCTGTTGCATGAATTTTTCACCAAGATCTTGATGATGATTGTAGAGTCTGACCACAGCACATCCCAAAGATTCTCAATGGGGTTCAGGTCTGGACTCTGTGGGGGCCAATCCATGTGTGAAAATGATGTCTGATGATCCCTGAACCATCTTTCACAATTTGAGCCCAATAAATTCTGGCACGGTCATCTTGGAATATGGCCGTGCCATCAGGAAAGAAACATCCATTGATGGAATAACCTGCTCATTCAGTATATTCAGGTATCAGCTGACCTCATTATCTGAGCTCATACTGTTGCTGAACCTGGACCTGAGCAACTGCAGCAACCCCAGATCATCACACCGCCCCCACAGGCTCATACAGTAGCACTAGGCATGATGCTGCATCACTTCATCTGCCTTTCCGGCCACATTTCTTCCTGGAAGACGATGGTCCACTATCCTTCCAGTTTTTCAGAATGCGTTGGACTGTTCTGAACCCAGTTTTAGTAGTTTCTGCATCTCCTTAGATGTTTTCAAATCAAATCAAATTTATTTATATAGCCCTTTACAGTACCCATTGGACACACAAAGTGCTTTACAGCAGGGTAACAGAAAAAGAGACAACAATGCAAAACATAAAAATGCAAACTTAAATACTAGGAAAAGTGAAGAACAAAAAAGAGTTAAGAGTGAAAACAACCAACAGAGAATCAGAACAGGCTACTCGGGGGAGTGCAGGGTGTACCTAAGAGGGAGTAAAAACCTTTAATAAATAAACTAGTTAGAATTAAAAGCTAGACTAAAAAAATAAGTCCCATCATGCCATTTCACCTCTTCATGCCAATGATCTGACCCTTCTCAGACAGACTAACATCTTTTCCACGACCACGGATGTGTCTTTCCACATGGTTGTCATGGAAATGAGAAGCAACTCATTGCACCAGTTGGGGTTAAATAACTTGTTGCAGCTGAAAGATAATCGCCCATCATGTAATTATCCAATAGGAGGCTCCGACCTGTTTGCTTAGTTACATCCAGGTGGTGAGTTTTTTTTTGGCCGGGCAGTGTATATATATATATATATATATATATATATATATATATATATATATATATATAATATAACTTCTTTTTTTTTTTTTTTTTTTGAGGACGACTGTATGACCCATTTTATGACTTAATTTAAGGAAAAGCTCAGTAACACCAGTAACATAAATAAGACAAAAGATGCTCATTTATTACTGATTCTCATTGGTGTTTCCGGAAGGTAACACCAGTTATTCTTTACAAAAAAATGCATTTTATAAAATGGCTGCTGCAGAGCATTACACCACATATTAAATATGATCTATTCCCTAAATTATTTAAATTCAATTAATTTGCAATTCCCTGCAGATAAAGTAGGAAACAACAGTGACGTCAACTACAAGCTTTACATAAGGGACGTCAGATACTGACTTGCTGAGGACGGACCAGAGAAAAGGGAACAACAGCAACCTCCGGAGAGCGACAGGACTCGCAGATAAAAACTAACAAATGTACAGATTACACGTTTGTTCGTAAAGTTAGCCACACTAGCCACGCTCGCTAGGCTAAAATACTGATGAAAAGCTTGCTAAGTCTTTTCGGCAGTTTACAAGAGACAACAGTCGTCATGGCGACGTGCTCTCCGTGTGGTTGTTTTGTTTATTAATCAACCGAAGCATGATGAATGATGAAAAGAAGAAAAACGACTGCAGCTGTTAACTCTTTGTTGTTGCTGGGTGTGTTATGGTGACACATATGTGCAACCGTCACCACGTAGTCGCTTACGTGCCTGAACGTAAATGCAACAGTGCTGTCCCAGTTCCTAGGAAAGATTACAAAGCCCTACCTGTGGCTTAGTGGGTGAGGGCTAGTGGTTGAAAGTCGGGGGGACATTGGGATTGGGTCATAGACCGTTAAGAGAGAGGGACGAACCTTCTGCTACGTCACCCGTTGGTCTCTGAAGAGCTAAAAATGAAGCCAGGTGAGCGTGTCCCACCATCGCAATCATGCCGTGTCACGTGTAACGTCACTCCCGGAAAATACTAAAATGGGCAAAGTGCGGCCGCAGCGCAAGTGATTGACAGCTGACATAAGCCGTTTCTCAATACCAAGTTCGCTAAGAACAAACTTGTGTACTTGCTAGTATGGACTTGTTGGAAGTACAGACTTCTGAGGACGGAAGGACGCAAGCACACTCGTTGCACATTTGGAACAGAAGCATACTTGATTACGTCAAAGACGTTGCTGATGTTGTGTCATAACAAATATCTAATATTAAAATGATAAGTAGCAATAACCCTGCTTGAATGTGGCAGTTAAAGACAGCTAATCTGCGCAACCGTCTTACTTACTGTTAGCTAACGTTAGCTGTTCAGCCCATTTGTGAAACCGCTAGTCACTTTTAATAACGGTTTAAAATTTATCAAACCACCAAGAAGTTGAAGTTAAACAACTCTGTTGTAGAAAAGTTATATAAAACCAACGTTACGTAAAATAATGAGTATTTTCAGCACTTATAGCAATTACTTTTCTCCTCCACCATTGTTATGCCGCAATGCCTTATGGGATAGAAAGGTGTCTGAAGTCCACAAAAGTCATCTCCAATGCAGACTCGGAAAAGTGGGCGGAGCAAGTACACATCCGGGAATATGGAGCGTACTTGACTTGATGCGTTCTTTGAATTGGAACAGTACTTGGACCTCTACTGATGACGTTTCAAAAGTACACAAGAATGCAAGTCCGCAAAAGTACGCATATTGAGAAACGGCCATAGTCCGGGCTAAACGCTAACCAAGCTAACTCGAAACTAACAGGAGCTAACAAAGATTAGCCCCCTAAGCGGTGGGTAAAGGTAAGACATGCTTAGACTTGCTATTCGCTGACTAAAAACTGCTGTTGTGCGACTCTGCTACAAACTGAGAGCTAACGAGGAGCTAGCTGTTAGCCACCGGTCGGCAGGCCGAGCTTCTGGTCTGCCGCATGTCAATCATAAAGACACGCCCTTAATTATGTGTAATTTGAAGAATAAAATCTAAACGAATGAGTTATAAAAAAATTCACCCCCCTCACAGTTGACGTGAAGGTAAACTTGACCCATTAAACCTAAATGATCTTTTGAACTAGGCTGTTAATACGTTTATTCCTGCTGTAAACATGTTTATTTCTACTGTAAACATGTTTATTTCTGCTGTGAAGTTGGTCTTTTAATGTGGGAGTCTGTGGGGATTTGCTCCGTCTTGCAGCTCCTAGCGGATGAAGGGGGAACTACAAAAAATGACTTCTTCCGGGTGGCGTCATAGTTGGCCACCGGAGGTTGCTGCTTGGACTGGGTCTAAGAGATGTTCAGGAAAGAGGTCAAACGGAGTCAAGTGATGTCATCAGTGTGATTTCTTTTACCAAAATAAAAGACTTTTGTTTCTTGGTAACACCAGTGACACGACTGTGAGACGACTACTTTTCAAATCTATTTTATAATATTTACTTGACAGTTTGTTTTTGATATATCATTTACATCATACATCTAATAGTTATTTATACATTTTTACATTTTGAATAGTAGAAAAAGTCATTTTTAAATTCAATATACAGCACTCTCTTTCTCCATAAATGACTGTGGGGACGAGCACTTTTGGGGTGGTTGAAGTTCTAAATAATTGAACAAAAACCAAATATTAAGCTGATGGCTTCAAATGATGTGATAGTAAAAATCCTTTTTTTTTTTTTTTTTTAAGTAAAAAACTTTTTAGAAAATTGAATAAAACCAATTTTTCAAGAGTAATATTCCTGTAAAGGCTAGGGGCAGGAAAATGGCTGTTTCTGTAGAATGAGCTTCGGTGGGTTTGTGCTGTTGTGGTATGTGGTTAAAAACTGGCATCCTGTGTCAGGTTTACTGCAGGGCTGTGATTGGTGACTAAATAGCTTCTAAACATGTCAGTGAGTCGTTTTGTGTCCATCTTCAGACTCTAAAAATGAAAGTTTTCAGCAGAATTAGTTTGTGTGACAGAAAAAACGAGGAAATGTTGGTGGGAAGTCTTCCTGCCATTTGTGAGCAAAGCAACTGAGTTGTAAATGTGATTTAAATTCTTCTGAGATGAAGCTGAGTAGATCGGTAGCCTCCATCTCATCAAGGTCTCATCGGTATTGCAGGGTCTTAGAAATGTCTGTAAAACTTTAAATTTAAGGCCTTAAAAGGACTTAAAGATAGCCATTTTTTTCATCCAAGGTCTTAAATTTTATCTTTACCTATTAAACCTGAAATGATTTTTTTGAACCAGGCTGTAAACATGTTTATTTCTTCTGTGAACATGTTTATTTCTGTTGTAAACAGGTTTATTTCTGCTGTGAACTTGGCGTTTTTAACATGGGAGTCTGTGGGGATTTGCTCTGTTTTGCAGCCCCTAGCGGATCAAGAAAGAATTACAATTTTTGTGCAATGCAGAAGTGGGCTTCATCGCTGCTTCATCTCTGCTTAGCCACTGCTTCGCCGCTGCTTCATCGCTGATCTGTCGCTGATTCGCCGCTGCTTCATCGCTGATCTGTCGCTAATTCGTCTCTACTTCGTCGCTGCTTCGCCACTGCTTCATCGCTGATTCGCCGCTGCTTCGTCGCTGCTTCTTCGCTGCTTCGTAGCAGATTCGTTGCTGCCTCGTCGCTGCTTCGTCTCTGCTTTGTCGCTGCTTCGTTGCTCCTTCGTCGCTGCTTCGTCGCTGCCTCGTCGCTGCTTCTTTGCTGCTTCGTCGCTGCTTCTTTGCTGCTTCGTCGCTGCTTCTTCGCTGCTTCGTAGCAGATTCGTTGCTGCCTCGTCGCTGCTTCGTCTCTGCTTTGTCGCTGCTTCGTTGCTCCTTCGTCGCTGCTTCGTCGCTGCCTCGTCGCTGCTTCGTTGCTCCTTCGTCGCTGCTTCGTCGCTGCCTCGTCTCTGCCTCTTTGCTACTTCGTTGCTGCTACGTTGCTGCTTCGTCGTTGCTCTGTCGCGGCTTCGTCTCGGCTTCGTCTCAGCTTCGTCACGGCTTCGTCTCGGCTTTGTCTTGGCCTCATTTCGGTTTCCTTTCGGCTTTTTCACTGCTTTGTTGCTTCTTCGTCGCTACTTCAGTGCTGTAAATAATACCAGCTACATTTGTAAAAGACTTCTCCAAAAGCTTGGGGCGGAATTTATTCAACTCTGTTTTGTCACTACTTAGTCTTAAATCCAAAACTAAATTAACAGAAACTCATTAAAATCCCAAACTATTATACTCTTGGTCCCGTCTTAAATTTTTTGATTAAGGTCAATTAATAATTTAAAAAAATGTGTGGTCCATGTTCCATCATCATCGTCATCCCTCATAAACCTGGGGGGATATGCCGTCTCTGCTGAATTATCTAAAATGTCCAAAGCATTTTGGAACAAGATTTCTGATCCAGGTTTTGTTACAACTGCTGTTGGTCCACAGCAGAACAGAAGTTCTGGCTTTTAGCCCAGCTTGGGTAGGATAACTTCTCCTATTGGTCCGTAGGTGATATTATTTAGGGATGCACGGTAATTATCGGGCCGATAACAGGAAGTTATTACATCATTCCGATGAGTCTGATATAACGCTGGAAAACTGGACTGGTTTAATTATCCCAGCAGCACCGCAGTCATGCTTGCTGGGGGACGAGTCTCACAGGCCTCCTGCTTGTAGTAAAGAAACATTTGGATTTTGGGGGGCAGCATTTATAGTGGCTGCCAGATTAATTCTGTGGATCTGGAAGAGTCCTCACAGACCCAAAGCTGAGGACTGGATTAAATTGATGACTGAGATTGCATCATGTGAGACGCTCATTTCTAAGGTACACTGTGCCCAAGATAAAGCCAAGAAAATATGGACATATTTTTAGGGATGCACGATATTGGAATTTTGGCTGATATCCGATATGCCGATATTTTAAAACTCATGTGGCCGATAACCGATATTAAAAATGAAGAAAAAAAAAAAAGCAGTCATTGAAAATATCAGTAATGTTATCTGTTTCACTTTGCAAAATAGGGGTGGGGAAAAAATATCAATACACTGAAATATTGTGATATTTTCATACACCGATATCAAATTCATATTTAAAAACGCAACATCAGTCTATTTTACTTACAAAATCTTGTAAGATTTTATCGTTCTGTTACAAAATCTCATGATATTTCATTAATTGCTGCGAGAGTGACAAAAATATCGTGAGATTTCATTAGTAAGATAGATCGATACCACGTTCTAAATGTCAACATATCAGCATATGAAAATATTGGGAAATTTTTGTGAATTCTCGTGAGATTTCATAACAGAACTATGAAATATCATAAGATTTCATTAGTAAATTAGATCGATACTGTGTTTTTGAATGTCAGTATGATATCAGCATATGAAAAATTGAAAATGAAAATTTGAAAATATGAAAATTTCAGTGTATCAATTTTTTTTCCCATCCCTAGTTTTAAGAAGTTTTAAAGTCTGTATAAATTTTTTTTTTTTTTTTTTTTTTAACTGTAGACTTTAAAATATTGGTTTAATTTCCGATATCCAATACTCAGTTTTTAGGTCGATACCGATAGGGGGCTGATTATATCATGCATCCCTACATATTTTTTATTTATCAGAAATCAAGATTCTGCCACCACTAAAACCTCATGATGGTGCCTCAACTTGTTTTATTTGTGTTGTTTTTGCTCTAATATGTTCTAATTTTGTCGTTATTCTTTTATCTGTTTACCCCCAAAAATCCAATAAAACTTAAATGACAAAAAAAAAAGGTTATGGTGCATCCCTAATATTATTATTTGGTAATTAACAGGTGTCATTGTTGATGGCCGACTTGAATATTTTCACCTTTCTCCTCAAAGCAGTTTTCCTCTCGTAGCTTCTTGTTTTCCTGCAGGGGATTAGCAGCAGTAATCCACGCTTTCATTTCTTGGTTTTTTACCCGAGGCCCCGACAACCGGCTCCACATGCCTCGCTGGGGCCCCATTGAACAGAGGAACAATGACATATGAGCAACAAACATTTCAGACTTTTTATTCACTTCTCTGTACAAATATCTTTTCCATCATTTTATTTCACTACTTTTTTTTAAAGCTTTATTCGAAAGCACCTCATTTACAATTCAACAATTTTCACTACATAACATTAACTCAGCTGAGGCAGAAATAACTCCAACGCCACAACAAAATACGAGTACAAAGGGGCACAATGATTAAAAAATGAATAAAAAAATGTGTACAAATAAGACGGGGCTTTATCATAATAATTTGAAATGTTTAAACAAAGAAAATAGTTTGGTTCGAGTTGTTTTTTGGATAATTTTTAGTGAGAAGTTAAAATCATTCTTCCAATGACTAAATCAGGGTTTAGTTTTTGAAATATCTGCATTTGTGTATGAAGAATATTCCAAATAAAAATCATGTCGTTTCCTAAATATTCAAGTGATTCATCATCATCTTCAAAACCAAATAAAACCAAAATCATATCCGATCGTGGGGACGATGTTCTCTGAGATCTGTCCAGAAAGGATTAACCGGTTCACATTAATAAATGTCAAAATCACAGTGTTTCTCAGATAAAATGTTCAACATTCAGAATCCAGTTTAAATACATCAGAAACTCCTTAGTTGCAGATATTTTAGTGATTTATTTTGAATTGCACTACTTATTTATCTTAATTTATCTGAATAGTTTCTTCTCTAAATTGTCATTTTTATTTTATTTTTACTTTTGTCTTCAACTTTGTTTTTTTCACTTATTTGTTTTATTTTCTATTCCCTTTTTTTTCTATTTATTTGGTGGATGTATGATTCTACCTTTTTACTAAACTTACCTGTGGACACAAACTGCTTCCTGTTCTTGTAAACTGGTCTGGTTCAGTACCAGAGACCACCCCAGTCATTGTCGTAGTTTTAGATAACTTCCATCTGCTGTTCCTGATGTTAAAATTAAGAGTTTGAAATATAACAAACAGATAAAATACAGTAGAATCGGTAGTCATCTGCCTCACAAACCAGAAATTACAGATATTTGTTTGTATTCCTGCTGAATGGTTAGATTTGAGGTTGTGTTCACGTTAAAGGGAAAAAATGTTTATGAGCGACATTAGTGGTTGTTTCACAGCTTATTCTTTGAAAGAGTGAATCAGTTTCCTTTCCAGGCAATAAACCGATATTTAAATGAACTGATCTGTTTTTTTTCTGATCATCTGCAGGAACATGGCTGACGGCGAGGCTCAGGGTGGCGGAGACTCCGTGGATGCCTTTGGATTCTTTAGCAAGAGGTGATTATTGAGCCCAGCTCACTGTCTGACCCCCGCAGGGTGATGAGCTGTGATATCGAGCTGTGCAAAAACTCAAATCTTATATATTTTTCTCATTTCTAGTCAAAATATCTCATTCCACTCAAAATAAGACAAACTACCTAAAGAGAAACATTTCAGTGAGATATAAGATCTTGTTTTAAGGCAACGCATCTTTTTTCAAGAAATCTTATCAAGAAAATTTAGCTTTTTCCATTGGCAGATTTTTTGTTTGTTTGTTTTTTCTTGTTACAGGCTAAAAATCTTGGCCACATTAAAATGAGTGAAAAAATAAAATAAATATATATATATATACTTTTTTTTTCTTGTAATAATAAAAAATTCTGCCAATGGAAAAAGCTAAATTTTCTTGATAAGATTTCTTGAAATTAGATGCATTTGTCTTAAAACAAGATCTTATATCTCACTGAAATGTTTCTCTTTAGGTATTTTTTCCTTATTTGAGTGTGATGAGATATTTTGATGAGAAAAATGTTCTTGCTAAGATTTGAGTTTTTGTAGTGTAAAGCAGTCTGATGTGTTGGGAAATGTAATTAATGCAAATATCTGTGCAGCTGGTTCAGTGGTCGGCAAGGTTATAATTGCTTTGGATTTTTAATTAGTTCCTGTTTTTATTAAGTTTTGAAGTTTTGTTTTTCAATTCATTTAGTTTCGGTTAGTTTTTTTAGCAGGTTTGCTAGTTTTTATTAGTTTTAGTTTGGGTTTTTTTTGGAAAATGCTTAGTTTTAGTTTAGTTTTTATTAGTTTCAGTGTTAGTTTTAGTTTTTTTTTTGTATAAATTTTAGGTATTTGTCTGGTGTGAAATTCAAAATTATCAGAAAGTCACTGGGAGTAAAACTGGTAGAGCAAAGTAAATAGATTAAATGGAAACAGATTTCGTATCAACCCAAAAGGCTGATGTATTAAATAAATTTACAAAGACTAAAACTAAAGGTGTTTCTGCAATCATTTGTTTTGTAAAGACACAATACAGTTTCAGTTATTGGTTTTTAAAAACTGTCATTTGTATTTCAGTTAATGGAAATGTTTTTTCCATTTAACTTTTAATTTTTTGTTAGTTTTAGTTAACTATAGTAACCTTGGCAGGAGGTGGACGCAGTCCTGCTGGTTATTAAAAGAATGTGGTCATAGTTTAACGTCTTTATTAATCCCAGTAGCTGCTGGTCTGAGGGTGTAAAGTCCAGTTATCTGCTGCTGCTCCTGATAAATTATCTTGATAATGTTTCAGACATGCATGTGAGACATGCAGTTAACCAGTCTGTTATGAATACATGTGAAGCAGGACGGTGCTGAACACGTTCCTCCGGTTTACCTGGGGTGCGATCATGAACCTGTGTCACTGCAAAAACATTCTATCTGACCGAGTCTGACAGTCTTATAATCAGCAAAAACTGTCTTTACTATCTCAGTTTGAGTTATATACTTGACAAGACCAGAATGTGAAAGATTATTGATCTAGTTTTGAGAGTAAATGTCTTTTATTTCTTACTTTGTAACTGAATCCTAAAACTGGTTATTTTATCTGCATATTGAGATAAATTATCTAACAAAGACACTGTTTCAGATCACGTTGTGTCTTTCGCTCCCACATTTAGCTGTAGAAACTTGTTCTGAGGCCTCCTGTACCAGATCTTGTGTAATTAGAAAAATATCTAGATGTTAGACAAGTGGGAACTTGCTTAAAACAAGCTGTGAAACATTCGTTTCAAGTTTCTTATTAAGTGATAAACACTTAAAACTAGTCCGGTAATGTTTATTTTTAGCGTTGTTGCTTTCTCATTTGAGAGAAAAGATCTTAAAACAAGAAAAACTAATCAGGAATTTTTTTCTTTGCACAATTTCTAAAAATTATTCTGAGGCTATCTAATTTGTTGGGTGTCATTAACAAAAATGTTAGATTTGGAATATTCTAGCATTTCACTAATTCTCCACAAAGTTTATTTTGGGAAATTTTTGATATAAATAAGTAGATTTACATTATTTTTCAAACAGAGAGAAATTGTGTGTATATGTATGTGTATATATATATATATATATGTATGTATGTATATATATATATATATATATATATATATATATATATATATATCAGGGGTCGCGTTAACCGAACATTTTCCGTCATTGACCGTTTTTTTTAAACGGTGACAGAAAAATCTGAAGGCCGTCAGTCATTTTGACAGATTGCAATTTACACTCCTGACCACTAGATGGCGAGTTAGCATATTGTCTCTCTTGATGCATGGCCTGTTGGGTTCACTCGGAAAAATGTCATGGCAGCTGAGTGTCCGAAGCTTCTTCAAAAAGCCCAATAATGAAGATAGTGTTGACAAAAGAGGTGAAAACAGGAAGACTGATGCAGTGGAAGATGAGGGACAAAAAAGTAATCAGTCTTCGGCACCAACTGAGCAACCAAGCATTTAATGGAAAAATGCTACCGAATATGTCATTATTATATGTATATATTTTAATTAAAGTGACAGGTAAGAAATAGATTATGACTGGATTTTTATGACCCTGTCAGTCAAAATGACGGACAACGAAAAAGTCTAGCGCAACCTCTGATATATATATATATATATATATATATATATATATATATGTGTGTATAATATACAGCTGTGTGAAAAAGTTTTTGCCCCCTTCCTAATTTCTTACTTTTTTGCATTTTAATTAGTTTCTGGGAAAAAATCCAAACCTCCATGGTTCTGCGTGAAAAAGTAATCTTCCCCTAAACCTAATAACTGGTTGTTCCACCCTTAGCAGCAACAGCTGCAATCAAGCGTTTGTGATAACTGGCAGTGAGTCTTCTACAGCGCTGTGGAGGAATTTTGTTCCACTCATCTTTGCAGAATTGTTGTAATTCAGCCACATTGGAGGCTTTTCCAGCATGAACCGCCTTTTTAAGGTCATGCCACAGCATCTCAATGGGATTCAGGTGGGGGCTTTGACTAGGCCACTCCAAAGTCTTCATTTTGTTGTTCTTAAGCCATTCAGAGGTGGACTTGCTGGTGTGTTCTGGATCATTGTTCTGCTGCAGAACCCAAGTGCGCTTCAGCTTGAGGTCACCAACAGATGGCCGGACGTTCTCCTTCAGGATTTTTGGTAGAAGCAGAATTCATAGTTCCATTTACCACAGCAAGTCTTCCAGGTCCTGAAGCAGCAAAACAGCCCCAGACCATCACACTACCACCACCATATTTTACTGTTGCTATGATGTTCCTTTTCTGAAATGCCGTGTTACTTTTACGCCAGATGTAATGGGACCTACACCTTCCAGAAAGTTCCACTTTTGTCTCGTCAGTCCACAGAGTATTTTCCCAAAAGTCTTGGGGATCATCAAGATGCTTTCTGGCTAAACTGAGACGAGCCTTTATGTTCTTTTTGCTCAGCAGTGGTTTTGGTCTTGGAACTCTGCCATGCAGCCATTTTTGCCCCCAGTCTCTTTCTGATGGGGGAGTCATGAACACTGACGTTAATTGAGGCAAGTGAGGCCTGCAGTTCTTGGATGTTGTTCTGGGGTCTTTTGTGACCTCTTGGATGAGTCGTCGCTGTGCTCTTGGGGTAATTTTGGTCGGCCGGCCCCTCCTGGGAAGGTTCACCACTGTTCCATGTTTTCACCATTTGTGGATAATGGTTCTCACTGTGGTTCTCTGGAGTCCCAAAGCTTTAGAAATGGCTTTGGAACCTTTTCCAGACTGATAGATCTCAATGACTTTGTTTCTCATTTTTACTGAATTTTTTTTTGGGGATCGCAGCATGATGTCTAGCTTTTGAGGACCTTTTGGTCTACTTCACTTTGTCAGGCAGGTCCTATTTAGTGATTTCTGATGGAGAACAGGTGTGGCAGTAATCAGGCCTGGGTGTGGATAGAGAAACAGAACTCAGCTTTCCATAGATGATAAACCACAGTTAATTTGTTTTAACAGGAGGGGAAACACTTTTTCACACAGGACTATGGAGGTTTGGACCCCCCCCCCCCCCAATAAAAGTCTTCATTCAAAAACTGCATTTTCTGTTTACTTGTGTTATCTTTGACTCACATTAAAATTTGTTTGATGATCTGAAACATTTAAGTGTGACTAACATGCAAAAAAGTAAGAAATTAGGAAGGGGGCAAAAACTTTTTCACACAGCTGTATATATATTTAATTTATATTTCCCCTATTTAATGTTTTATACATTGCAAAACAGCTGTAAGGTTCATGTTTGTAGCCTATATTTATTTTCAGTGCTAGAAACCTTAGAAAGAAAAGCTAAATTAATGCATCGTGTAACTAGAAAATACTCGTTTTGAATAATCGTGATTTCAGTATTGGCCAAAATAATGGTGATAATGATTTTTTTCTATAATTGTGCAGCCCTAGTCTAAACCAATCTGACTCTTGGTAAAAGAAACCTTCACCAGCTTCATTTAGGTACGTGTTTGGAGGTTGGTGGGTTTTGTGCTGCCTTACAGTCTTTCTAGTGATTCTCAAATTTAAGAACATGATCTTACTTTAAGATTTTTTACATTAAAATGAGAATGAACCAACACTCAAAAGAAGCAATACTAGACTAGTTTTGATGGTTTTTTCACTAAATGAGGGACATGAAATGAGAGTTGTACAACTTGTAGAGTATTTTTTCTTATTTCAAGAAATCTTAGGTAGTGTAATTATCTTTCTGCATGGACACATAATTTCACTTGATCATAGAGAACTAAATTTTGCAGTGATAGTTTCAGATCAGCGGAGAAGAAGGCGGCACCGTCTGAGGAGATGGACTCGAGCCTCCGGAGCGCCGGTTCGGACCCGTACCGCTACAACATGGACTACCCCTGCATGGGAACCTGCCTGATCATCAATAACAAGAACTTCGACCGGAGCACCGGTAAACGTGCCCATCCAGCTCTTCCCCACCACACACATCTCTATACTCTGTAGCAGACGGGGGGAGTCGGCGAGTTCAGTCCTGGACTGTACAAACTGACCTTTAAACTCTTCTTCACCAGGCTTGGAAATGGTATCTTTGTTTATATAAAGGGGGGAGGGGGGTGCAGAGTGTAGAAAATGGAAAATAGATTGAAATAATTTACTTAAAAAACTAAAAAACTACTTAAAAAATAATTTACTTTTCTTCCTAAAAGTAAACCTCATTACTTTCAGTGGAAACCAGAGAATAGCAGCTCAGTTCAGCTAGGAACGAGTAAAATAATCTTAGGAATGAGAAAGTAATCCTAGGAAGGAGGAAGTAGTACGAGGAATGAGTAGAGCAGTACTAGGATTGAATAAAGTAGTACTAAGAAGGAGTAAAGTAATCTAGGAATGAGTAAATAAGTACTACAAATGAGTAAAGTAGTACTAGGACTGAGTTAAGTAATCACAGGAATGAGTAATGTAATCCGAGGAAGGACTAGGGATGAGTAAAGTATCCTAGGAAGGTATAAAATAAAGCTACGAGTGAAGTAGTCCTAGGAAGGAGTAAAGTAATGCTAGAAAGGACTAGGGCCCAATCCCAATTCTCTTTTTTACCCCTTCCCCCTTGGCCCTTGCACTTAAAACGAAGCTACAAGGGGTAGGGGTGAAAGTCAACCCCTACAAATTGGGACACCCCTTCAAGAATCACATACGTCATCAGTGATTCCGCCGGCTTGTGTGTAAGCAGATGTGCGCTGAGCTGTTGGCGCAAATCTGGAGAAATCAAGCCGTCTACAGCTGTGGATTAACGTTAACAAGCAAATTCAATTTTTGCATGACATCCCTGCCTGTGTTTTATCCCATGAAGACCAGCAGCGATGCTGCCGAATTTCTTATTGATCATCTAGATTATCAGGGCTGCAGAGCACCGCTGGTTTTCAGCCTGGTAGCGTTTATATAACTGAAGCGTCAATGTAGTACTCGCGATTTTTTTTCATGTGCATTTTGCAAAAACAAATGACCGTTAAACATTTAAACAGCATTAAACTAGACTATATGATGGTTTTCACACTTTTTAAACTTTATTTATGGAGAAATATTTACATTTGTGGATGTTTTTGGACTCAGTAGCAGCCATCGTCCCAGTGATTTTCATACCCCTTCGTTTGAAGTGTGCTCTCAAAAAATCTTCGTTTGAAGGGGTATATAGCCCTCCCCTTAGCCCTTCCCCTCCATCCTACAGGTATTGGGACACCCCTACCCCTACACATGAACGCACAAAACGGAGGGGAAGGGCTAAGGGGTGAAATGGGATTCACCCTAGGAATGAGCAAAGTAATCCTAGGAGCAAGTAGAAGTAATCTAGGAATGAGTAAAGAAGTACTAGGATTAAGTAAAGTAATCCTAGGAATGAGTAAAGTAATCTTAAGGAGTAAAGTAGTACCGGGAAGGAGTAAAGTAATCTAGGAATGAGTAGAGTAGTCCTAAGTGTAAAGCAGTACCAGGAATGAGTATTGTAATCCTGGGAATGAGTAAAGTAGTACCAGGAATGAGTATTGTAATCCTGGGAATGAGTAAAGTAGTACCAGGAATGAGTAAAGTAGTACCAGGAATGAGTATTGTAATCCTGGGAATGAGTAAAGTAGTACCAGGAATGAGTAAAGTAGTACCAGGAATGAGTATTGTAATCCTGGGAATGAGTAAAGTAGCACCAGGAATGAGTAAAGTATTACCAGGAATGAGTATTGTAATCCTGGGAATGAGTAAAGTAGTACTAGGACTGAGTAAAGTAGTACTAGGACTGAGTAAAGTAGTGCTAGGACTGAGTAAAGTAGTACTAGGAATGAGTAAAGTAGTACTAGGACTGAGTAAAGTAGTGCTAGGACTGAGTAAAGTAGTACTAGGAATGAGTAAAGTAGTACTAGGACTGAGTAAAGTAGTGCTAGGACTGAGTAAAGTAGTGCTAGGACTGAGTAAAGTAGTACTAGGAATGAGTAAAGTAGTACTAGGACTGAGTAAAGTAGTACTAGGAATGAGTAAAGTAGTACTAGGAATGAGTAGAGTAGTGCTAGGACTGAGTAAAGTAGTACTAGGACTGAGTAAAGTAGTACCAGGAATGAGTAAAGTAGTACTAGGACTGAGTAAAGTAGTACTAGGACTGAGTAAAGTAGTACTAGGAATGAGTAAAGTAGTACTAGGACTGAGTAAAGTAGTACTAGGACTGAGTAAAGTAGTACTAGGAATGAGTAAAGTAGTACTAGGACTGAGTAAAGTAGTACTAGGAATGAGTAAAGTAGTACCAGGAATGAGTAAAGTAGTACCAGGAATGAGTATTGTAATCCTGGGAATGAGTAAAGTAGTACCAGGAATGAGTAAAGTAGTACCAGGAATGAGTATTGTAATCCTGGGAATGAGTAAAGTAGTACTAGGACTGAGTAAAGTAGTACTAGGACTGAGTAAAGTAGTACTAGGAATGAGTAGAGTAGTGCTAGGACTGAGTAAAGTAGTGCTAGGACTGAGTAAAGTAGTACTAGGAATGAGTAAAGTAGTACTAGGACTGAGTAAAGTAGTGCTAGGACTGAGTAAAGTAGTGCTAGGACTGAGTAAAGTAGTACTAGGAATGAGTAAAGTAGTACTAGGACTGAGTAAAGTAGTACTAGGACTGAGTAAAGTAGTACTAGGAATGAGTAGAGTAGTGCTAGGACTGAGTAAAGTAGTACTAGGAATGAGTAAAGTAGTACTAGGAATGAGTAAAGTAGTACCAGGAATGAGTAAAGTAGTACTAGGACTGAGTAAAGTAGTACTAGGACTGAGTAAAGTAGTACTAGGAATGAGTAAAGTAGTACTAGGACTGAGTAAAGTAGTACTAGGAATGAGTAAAGTAGTACTAGGAATGAGTAACATAGTACTAGAAATGAGTAAAGTAGTACTAGGAATGAGCAAAGTAATCCAGTAATGAGTAAAGTAGTCCAGGAATGAATAAAGTAGTACTAGGAATGAGTAAAGTAGTACTAGGAATAAGTAAAGTAGTACTAGGAATGAGTAAAGTAGTACCAGGACTGAGTAAAGTAGTACTAGGACTGAGTAAAGTAGTACCAGGACTGAGTAAAGTAGTACTAGGACTGAGTAAAGTAGTACCAGGACTGAGTAAAGTAGTACTAGGACTGAGTAAAGTAGTACCAGGACTGAGTAAAGTAGTACTAGGACTGAGTAAAGTAGTACTAGGACTGAGTAAAGTAGTACCAGGACTGAGTAAAGTAGTACTAGGACTGAGTAAAGTAGTACTAGGACTGAGTAAAGTAGTACTAGGAATGAGTAAAGTAGTACCAGGAATGAGTAAAGTAGTACTAGGACTGAGTAAAGTAGTACTAGGACTGAGTAAAGTAGTACTAGGAATGAGTAAAGTAGTACTAGGACTGAGTAAAGTAGTACTAGGACTGAGTAAAGTAGTACTAGGACTGAGTAAAGTAGTACCAGGACTGAGTAATGTAGTACTAGGACTGAGTAAAGTAGTACCAGGACTGAGTAAAGTAGTACTAGGAATGAGTAAAGTAGTACCAGGAATGAGTAAAGTAGTACCAGGACTGAGTAAAGTAGTACTAGGACTGAGTAAAGTAGTACCAGGACTGAGTAGAGTAGTACTAAGAATGAGTAAAGTAGTACCAGGAATGAGTAAAGTAGTACTAGGAATGAGTAAAGTAGTACTAGGAATGAGTAAAGTAGTACCAGGACTGAGTAAAGTAGTACTAGGACTGAGTAAAGTAGTACTAGGAATGAGTAAAGTAGTACTAGGACTGAGTAAAGTAGTACCAGGAATGAGTAAAGTAGTACTAGGAATGAGTAAAGTAGTACCAGGAATGAGTAAAGTAGTACCAGGAATGAGTAAAGTAGTACTAGGACTGAGTAGAGTATTCCTCTCCTCCATGCGCTGCTGCTTCCTGCTGTCGGTGATGGAACTTGAACGTTCTCCGTCGTTCCTCCAGGTATGTCAGAGCATAACGGGACGGACGTTGATGCTGCTTCTGTGATGGGAACCTTCCAGAAACTGGGCTATAAAACCAAGCTGTTCAACGACCAGACGGTGGCTCAGATGAAGAAGCTGATGATGAGCGGTAATGTTTGAGTGATGAAGAGGAATCCTCTTCATCCTGTTCACCAGCCTTCTCCTGTCAATCATTTACCCGTTCAGTTACAGCTAAGCAAATTTCAGCTTTTCTTTACGACAACTGTAAAGTACCTTTTCATATCGCATATAAGATTACTTCTTAGTCATAGTTGAGAGATTTCTGATATGTTAAACTCTGACCGTTCACGTCATCAGGTCCACCTTCTAGTACCAGGTTGGAACCTTTTTCCCTCCAGAGCTGCTTTCATTCTTTATTTTCTAATTACTGATTGAAACCGGCGTTTATCTGGCTTCCCGTCGTCTAACCGGCGTTTCTCCAACTTCCCGTCATCTAACCGGCGTTTATCTGGCCTCCCGTCGTCTAACCGGCGTTTCTCCAACTTCCCGTCATCTAACCGGCGTTTATCTGGCTTCCCGTCGTCTAACCGGCGTTTATCTGGCCTCCCGTCGTCTAACCGGCGTTTATCTGGCTTCCCGTCGTCTAACCGGCGTTTATCTGGCTTCCAGTCGTCTAACCGGCGTTTATCTGGCTTCCCGTCGTCTAACCGGCGTTTATCTGGCTTCCCGTCGTCTAACCGGCGTTTATCTGGCTTCCCGTCGTCTAACCGGCGTTTATCTGGCTTCCCGTCGTCTAACCGGCATTTCTCCAACTTCCCGTCGTCTAACCGGCGTTTATCTGGCCTCCCGTCATCTAACCGGCGTTTCTCCAACTTCCCGTCATCTAACCGGCGTTTATCTGGCTTCCCGTCGTCTAACCGGCGTTTATCTGGCCTCCCGTCGTCTAACCGGCGTTAATCTGGCTTCCCGTCGTCTAACCGGCGTTTATCTGGCTTCCAGTCGTCTAACCGGCGTTAATCTGGCTTCCAGTCGTCTAACCGGCGTTAATCTGGCTTCCCGTCGTCTAACCGGCGTTTATCTGGCTTCCCGTCGTCTAACCGGCGTTTATCTGGCTTCCAGTCGTCTAACCGGCGTTAATCTGGCTTCCAGTCGTCTAACCGGCGTTAATCTGGCTTCCCATTGTCTAACCGCCGTTTATCCGGCTTTCTGTCGTCTAACCGCCGTTTATCCGGCTTTCCATCATCTAACCACCGTTTATCCGGCTTTCTGTCATCTAACCGCCGTTTATCCGGCTTTCCATCATCTAACCACCGTTTATCGGGCTTTCTGTCATCTAACCGCCGTTTATCGGGCTTCCCGTTGTCTAACCACCGTTTATCTGGATTTCAGTCATCTAACCGCCGTTTATCGGGCTTCCCGTTGTCTAACCGCCATTTATCTGGATTTCAGTCATCTAACCGCTGTTTATCGGGCTTCCCGTTGTCTTTAAATTCCCAGCCGAATCATGTAAATGTGTTTAAACCTTTCCTTCTGTGAGAAAATGACCAGCTGGACTGATGTTTTCCTTCCCGGTGGTCTCCAGTCTCTGCAGAGGACCACAGTCGCAACGCTTCTTTCGTTTGCGTGCTGCTGAGTCACGGAGACGAGGGGGTGATTTACGGCACGGACGGCCTGGAGAAGTTCGACACTCTGATCCAATGCTTCAAAGGAAATGCCTGCAGGAGTCTGGTGGGGAAGCCGAAGCTCTTCTTCATACAGGTCTGTTCCCCACGTGCATTTGGCTGTCCATTATATGTTGTTCCAGACTAAACCAGGACAGTCTGGGACTCCGTACGATGGGGATTGCTGAAAAAATTCTCACCTTTCTTTGGTCTGGTTTGCAGTCAGTGCACGTTACCGAAGTGGACCAAACCGCGGTATTAACAAACGCTCGCTGGGTGGGCGATACTCCCCACAACCTGATCAATGATGGTGAATTTACAATAGTAATTCAAATAACAGGAAACTAACGATAAATTAAATTTTATGAAATTATAATTTAGTAATATAAAATATTGCTTTTGAATTGTGGTTGGAAATAACAGTAAGAAAAAACAAATAAACGTAACTTTCGAAGACACATTAGAGCATTTTTCCCATGAACATGGACCAACATACCTGTCAGCAGGTGCAGACGTCTGATTGGACGTTACAGAAAACACCTGATTGCAGTGATTGTCTCAAAGTGTTGCTCAACAACATTTTAGCTTCAGAGCCCCATCATGGTTGTTTACTTGTTTTATTTTTTGTGTGCTTTATTTTTAATATTAATTTCAAACCACAGTTCAAAATCAATGTCGTGATTTTTATTCACTGTTTACATTGTGCTCAGAGCGACAGAGCTGCAGACAAACCGGGACAAACACAAGAGGGTCCAAGAGGGGTTGGATATTGATTTAAAACAAAGAAAGAAAGAAAAAGAGAACGTGCAATCTCGTCTGCCGTGGCTGCTGTAGTTTCGTGAACGTGCATCGGCGTGCTTGCTAGACATGCGATGTAGTACTGATGTAGTACTGTTTAGGCTCTAAAAATATACTAAATGATGGTTTCCAGTAAATTCTGGACGCTACCCACTCAGGACACTTGGATTACATTGGATGAGCAGTATGGAGGAATATTGACACGTTTTTGTGGACTTTTATGGACCTTTTTGGCTCGGACTCCGGCGAACTCCATTATATGAAAGTTGGGGGGAAACGAGAAGCCTTCCTGATCACCGGCTGCATTTGAGATATTAAAAAAGTGCTGCAGAGTCTTTCTCACCATGAGGGGAAGTGGAAAATAAAGTTATATCATTCTGTGGGTGAACTATTCCTTTAATGCATGTTTTTTTTTTTTCTTGTTTTAATTACTAAATTAGTAAAAAATAAGTTTGTGAATTTCTTGGGTTTTTTAAATGTTTCTGGTAATGCATCATGTTGGTCTTAAATCTAATTCACAAAGGTCTTAAATGTAACTTTCTGAAACCTGAAAGAACCCTGTTTAAACTATCGTACAACCCCCAGTTTGAAAACAGCTCAGCTCTGGGTGATGCCTGAATGAAACATGGGATGATGACGCGTACATTACGCTCTGCTTGTATTTACAGTCGTCCCCAAAATTGTTCATAGCTTCCAATTAAAGAAGGGAAAAATCAGATGTCAGTGAAAAAAGATGAAATTAACAAAAGTAATAATAAAAAAAAATTATATGAAAATCATGACATTGATTTTGAATTGTGGTGTGAAATGAATATTACAAACAAACATACAAAAACTAAAACAATCACAGGTGTTTTCTGTAACGTCCAATCAGACGTCTGCACCTGTTGACAGGTATGTTGGTCCACTGTTGATGGGAAAGATGCTCTGATGTGTCTGGGACAGTTTTCTTTGTTTGTTTTTTTTTGTTATTATTATTTTCTACCACAATTCAAAAGCAACATTTTATATTACTAAATGATAATTTTTCTATTTTTAATTTATTATTAGTTACTTAAGTATCTTATTATTTAAATTATTATTGTGAATTTTGCCTTTTCTTTAATTGGAGGGTATGAATAATTTTGAGGACGACTGTATGTTGGTCCACTGTTCATAGGAAAGGTGCTCTAATGTGTCTTTGACAGTTTTATTTGTTTTCTTTTTTAATTATTATTTCCAACCATAATTCAAAAGCAATATTTTATTTTGCTAACTCATCATTTTGCAAATTTTTATTTATTAGTTTTTTTTTTCTTTCTTTTTTTTTTAAAGATTACTATTGTGAATTTTGCCCTTTCTTTAATTGGAGGGTATGAATAACTTTGAGGACTGTATACGCAGCGTCTCAGCTGTAGTAACGGGGCTGTAAGTGAAGGGTTAACCCCTGCTGTCCCGTCTCCTGCAGGCGTGCCGTGGTATGGCCCTGGACGACGGGATAGAGTGCGACAGCAAAGCCGAGGAGATCTCAGAGAGGATCCCGGTGGAGGCGGACTGCCTGTACTGCTACTCCACTGCTCCAGGTAACCATGCCCGATTTAAAAATTATTTTTTTTTATTATTATTATTGCTTGTAATGAGAAAAATAATTCTGCCAATGGAGCACGCAAAATTTTCTTGTTAAAGGTTGAATATGGAACATTTTTATCAAAAGCTATATTTTAAAAAAAATAATATCCCCACAGGTCGTTTGGGGGTGTACAGAATGAAAGTACAACATTTCCCAGAAAAATTATATTTAGCCTAAAAATAATTTTAAAATAAATTTTTTACGGGTTCGATAATGGCATTTTATTTACGTCTACATGCCAATACACGCCGCCATTGCAGGTTGCCAAATACGATCTCTGTGTTGAAATGATATTTTGGGCACAGTTAGCTGGTACAGGGGAAAACCGTAGAGACGACGAGTGAAGCAGCTGCTTCAGAGCCCTGCAGATGTTATCTGTTTCTGAGGAGGAGTGACCTGAGAAGAGCAAAACCTGGAGTAAATTTAGGTGAAGACTTCACTAAATGGACCCACATAAACGTTTTCCACAGAGTCAAACACGGAAATGGCGACTTTCCTCCGGGATCGGTAAGCTAGCTTGTTTGCTAATGTGGCTAACGTTAGCTGTCAGTTACAAACTCCTCTGCGTTACTTGTTGGACATGCTGCAGACTGTTGGTCACTTGCGTATCAGCAGATTCTGGCATCCCAGTGGCTGGAGTTGTTTTTCTGCCGTTGACACTACAACCGAGACACACGTGATGTCGCTGTTCTGTCCGTATTACATATTCAACCTTTAAGTTTTCTTGTTTTAAGGCAATGCATCTTATTTCAAGTTTGTGAATCTCACTGAAATGTTTCTCTTTAAGTGATTTTGTCTCATTTTTAGTGTGATGAGATATTTAGACTAGAAATGAGAAAAATCTTCTTGGTCAGGTTTGGGTTTGTGTCCTCGTGTCTGGCTGTGAAACTGTTGCTCGTCTGCAGGCTACTACTCCTGGAGAAACACGGTCAACGGTTCCTGGTTCATACAGTCGCTGTGCGACATGCTGCAAGCCCACGGCGGGAAGCTGGAGCTAATGCAGATCCTGACCCGGGTCAACAGCAAGGTGGCGCTGCAGTTCGAGTCGTCCAGCAACACGCCGGGGTTCAGCCGCAAGAAGCAGATCCCCTCCATCGTCTCCATGTTGACCAAAGACTTGTACTTTCCCTGCTAGAGACCGCCGGTCTGCAGGATTGGTGCTGGACAGCAGTGTGAAAGGAGCTCAGACTCCCCTCTAACCTTCGGGTTAGCAGGATTAGAGCCGTGAGGTTTGTGTCATCAGAGGATTTGATCAGGTTTGTATGTGCAGGACAGATGTTTTAGTCATTCCGGAGCAGCTTCACTGTGTTTTCAGATTAATTTCACGGGTTTTTGGTGCATTTCTTGTTCAGATATTTAAATTTTCATCCAGGAAGAGCATCACTCCCATCAGGACGGACAGGATTAGTCTGAAAATGAAAGTAATCACACATCTTTGCACACGACGCCAGTTTTACTTCAATTTTAAAGCCAAACGATGCCCCCCCCCCCCATGATGCAGTTGTCAGGCGGTAGTTAACTTTCTGCTTTCCTCTTTGACACCACATAACAGATGTCATGTTATAAATCTGATTAAAGTTCCTTCATTCCATCACGTCATGCTGCACATGCTCCAGGTTTTTCCTCGTGTTGTGGCGGCTCCAGGCTTCCGTATCTTTACATTATTGGCTTTATTGCTTATTTGTTGCTTCTCACAAGTTCATGCACTAAATATCAATGAGATTGAGATATACCATCCTGGTGGATTTTTTAATCGCATGTCTGTTTTAAGGTGTTCTACCCATAATAAAATGCAACCATGGGGTCTATCTGAACACTTCTGCAGTCGTAGTACAGGCAGTTGTGTTAATATCAGCATATGTGTTACTGGTGAAGAATAAACAGAAACAGCACTTATTATCCCGCAAAGGAGAAATCCTGATGTATCAGCTGCAACAGATACAAAGAACTTCTTAAATTGTTAAAAACAGTGTTTAAAGAAACAATAATCATCGTAATAATACTATACTGTAAAAAACTATACCAGAGTACTGTGCAGTTATTAGAAAGTAGTATGTCTGGCTCACAAGCCAAGAGATGTGCAACTGAAGTTGATCATGTTTTCAAAAATGTACATGATGTGCACTGAACATTAAAAAAAGACTATTTACAAAACAGTTTATCAGAGCAGAAGAACTGTGG